>KZ308163.1:1016855-1164562 GCA_000376725.2 Ladona fulva
CACCGTTGTGTTAATAGAAATAAATAAATAATAAAAATATTTGAAAAAAATTAAATATCATAGAAATTAGTGAAATGAGAGAAAATAATCCAAGTACAAATTCTAAAACAAATGTACGCTCACATTTTTTATTCGAATTCTCAAATTATTATTTGTATGTTTACTCAATTTCTTGTATGCGGGAGAATATCGAAGCGGATAAAATTAATTAATGCACGGATAGATGAATGGTGTGAAGCGTAAAATTTTCGAATTCAATACACCACCAATATAAATACACATATCAATCGTAATTGAAAATTCTACGCAGCAATATGGATTTAGTCATGTGGTATTTCTTTTTGTTTATCTACGCCAAAGGATGCTGGCTTTATCATGCGATAGCTTGATATATCGTCCATGTTTTGCTATTTCGTGAATATTACGGCACAACAACAAGAAATTTGGCATTGGTAAATATTTGCGCTACTTCTGAAAAGAAATTTCAACCTCATATCATGGTTAATATGAGAAAGTATCATCGTGTGTTGCTTCACGCGAGCCTCTCTCACTTGAAATTAATTTTTGATTACCTACACATATTTGACCCATCTCCAAGCGTTGTCAATACTGAAATTTGATTCAGCCGAGATTTAAAATTCCGTGCCTCCTAACGAAGTGTTACTGTGATTCTAATTCTATTAAATCGGTAACCCGGAAATGGCATCGAACAATTTCCGCTGAAAATTATATGTAATAAAATATTTATAATTGAAAGTATAACTCGGAGGAAACCTTTTTTCGATGGAATTTGAAGCCGTCCTCGAAACGGCACAGAAAGGATAATTGAATTGTGGGTCTCGTTGATACAGTAGAAATCAGAGCGAGAGAGATGTACTTTCATGGAAACGCATTGAATTGAGAGAGATCCCTTATTTTCTCATCACAAACTCATGTTTGAAGTATTGAAGTTTGAATTTGAGATTTTTTTACATAGATTTAAGTTAATTTTAGCAAATTATTTTAGTTGCTAATATAATATTAGTAGTTATACAATGTAATATCCCCAGAGGTTAGGAGGAAGAGGGGCCATTTTGGCCTAACCTCGCCGAAAGAATAAATAATAATATTTTTAAAGAAAATTGACACCCTTAAGTTTCAACCCTGAACAGAAAGTAAGCCGGTCGTGGTTAGCGCGTTATCGCTCCTACCCCACGATGCCGGGTTCGAATCCCGGCTAATCGGATTTTTCCGGTTAGGGAATGGTCGTGTGTGTGCGTCTTGTTATATAGGTCAAAGTAAAATGGCATGTATGCTGTATGTGAATACTGAAATAAATAAATAAAGCAGGGAAATTTGATTATTGTAATCATGAAACTTTCTGTAACTGTTGCAATTAAAAAATTGCAAGATATGCAAATGAAAACAAAAAGCGTTTAAGTCTCGAGATGTTCCATTTCGAGAGATTGATTTCCCTAAATATCACGTTGCAGATACCCACTCAGGGAATTTGACCGAAAAATTACCCAAAAAGTACCCAAAGCATTGGTTACTTTACATTAAGAATATCCAAATATGACTAACGAACTGTTCTACGTACAAATTTAATGACACATGAACCAAAAGACATATGAACTATTTGACGTACGGACGTTTTCTTACTCCATTAAGAACTCTAGATAGGAACTTGTTTTCGAGAAACGAACAAAAAATTTAAAAAAATAAAAATTGGGATTCGGGAAACAGATTTCGGGCTACGATCTCCGAGATGTAAGTAATTAATTTTGTAAGTCGTGGTACCATTGTGCATACTATCTGAAATGTGCCAAATCAATTATTACTGGATGAAAAGAATCATATCACGGAAATTATGGCAATTCTCGAAAGAGCTGAAAAATAAGATGAATAATGTGCGTAGGACTTCTTAATGTATTGATGAAAGTAAAATCAGAAAGGTAAACCAGGCTTACCAAAAATCCATTAATCTGTCCCACAGATTATATTATCCGAGGCAGGTATGTGAGTACCAAATACGCTCCTAGGAAAAATTTGATATGAAATGAGAAACTCTTACTGACTTGATAAATCGAATAATGTTGTAAAAGTTAAGACATAGATACTTAAATGATGTATACTAAATATGTTTACTCCCAGCGGAAAGGGGATGCTACGTATTGAATGATCTATACTAAATATGTTTATTCCCCCAGAAAATTCAAGGATTACGCAAAGTGGATACATCCACTACTTAGACCCGAGGGGTGTTGATGTACCATATATCATTTTACACAAGCTAAATTTCAGTTCAATCTGATACGAAAAATCCATGCTTTCCGCTAATAATTCCCAATGAAGTATGAATTCGGTTGAACAGTTATTAATTAAATTTATAATGTTATTTAGGCTGATACACACATTTTACGATCGCGAAGTGGAAATTGATTAGAGTTGTTTGTCAGATAATGCTATTACTAGTGGTTAATCGAAACTGATTTATGCTCATAGTAAAAGGTTTATTGACTGCCATAAATTATGAGACTTTCAGATTTATTTGGACATAAATAATGAAAGGATGTGTATATGGTCAGATGATTCTCTTTTCATAATTGAAATTTGGTCAAACGTTGATTTTGACCTTTTAAATCGACATAGTCCTTGATAGTAGTAGTAGTAGTATTGTCACAAGTGCTTCGACAACTGACGTAATTTCGCACGTAGGCCCCCACTGGGAATCGAACCCGGGACCGCTTTCACCAAAGTCGAACGCGTTGCCCACGTGGCTAACCGGGAATGATACTTGACACTAAATAAATGATTAATTATTTAACAACTTACTAATACCGAATTGAATTAATTAGCATCCATGATCATCACCGTTGTGTTAATAAAGGTTGGATTTTAATATTATATATGGATTTATAATCGGACTTTTAAATCAGGAAATTTTTAAATGCTCGTTGAATGGGTGTAATTATGCGTTTTAATTATTGAAAGTAATCGATTTATGTTAATTCATTGTCAAAACATATCAGCACTGTAATGTGATACGGAGAACCTTTCTGGAACTTCTTTTGGAATAATGTTTTATTATATTCTCGACTACCACACAATTTCTGTGAAAAATTTCAGTTGCAGGTTATGTAGTAATAAATTACTTTTCGATTTAAACGATGACGCGTGGTAATATAGATATGAGGATTAAAAATAATTTGAAAATTGAAATATAATCTGATAACCTGGTAACTTTGAAATGTAATCCAGGCATCTGATGAAATCACATACCTTTAATGAAAAAAAAAATGTTTAGAAGATATACCATAAAACTAACTGCAGGTATTGAGCGACAGAAAGAATGTGGATTGAGTCAAGGATTTGGAGTTATGAGTTGTTGTTATCAAGAGATAGCAAGGAAAAGAAGATGTATAAGTTCCGAGGTCAGGAGAGCAAATTCGATTATAATGAAACACCAAAAGATGCGTTATGAGGTGATAACGAAGAGAAATAGGTTGAAAAATTGGAGCAACGGTTGAGGCTGGGGCAAAGTAAACACACTTTACTGTTGAATGTCATCCAAAGCCAGGAATAAACTCCAATCGGAACGTTTAGTTGATGTGCAACGATAAATTGTAATAATCCTCGTTGAGGGTTAACCAGCTAAAACACAATGAAGGCGAAATTTTCCCTCTTTTCATTGTTAATATGCTGTATCTGATATTTTTTCATTGAAATTTCTTTTAACGCCGTTATCAAGGAACTTAAATTGCATATCTTTAAAGAAAAAAAGGAACTCGGCAATGTTAATTTATTAGAATATAGCAACTGAGATAGTAACGTGGTAACGAAGATGGCGATGTAGTTGGCAAAATACGGGTTGAGAATAATAACTTTGCAAAGTGCAGCCACGGAGACCCCCGCTGGTTGGAATTCTCTAGCGGTTGTCTTTCTTGCACAGCTACGGACTTTTGGAGCTTTTTAAATCCTAATGTATTGACCTGCTTACTTTACCTGGGAACTCTAGGACTGCAAAATATTCTTTCCTTGTCAGGTACCCTCGCAGAATACTTATCTTTCCCCTCGGGTTAACCACGAACCTCTGAATTGTTTTGCAAAATTATGTATTAATTTTCTAACTTAAAACAAAAGCCAGATATGAAGAAAATCATCTCGGGTTCTCAGTAAGTTCACGGAGTACCGACATTTAGGCCGCCGACTCGGTGTTTCTGCCTGTTTCGTGGGAGTTTAGAACGGCGAAGAACAGTGGTTGTGTGATAGCCGAACCGACAGTTAGGTAAAGCTGTGCTTTGATGTGGGTAATACGCTCCTGCTTTGTATTAGCGGCGAACGCTGGTTGCGACGCCGATGTTACGACGAAGTACTTATTTGATTTGTCGGTGGGGGCCAACGTGCGAAATGACCTAAGTTGTCGAAGCACTTTTAACAATACTACTACTACTTATATGATTTGTATTTGGGAAATCGCCGATAATTTTGTTAATGTAATGCATTACACTTTAATATAATAATAGCGACTCGACTGGAACTCGAACCTAGATCTCCCATCTTCAGGGCAGATATACCAACCACTGAACTACCATGCCGCGTCTCTTCCACACTGTTTAGGGAATGCTTTGTGAGGAGGGCGAATAGTGTCCACATAGTGGTACAGGCTATCACCAGCAGTCCTCGTAGAAGTAGCCGGCTTACAAAGCGGTCTTATGAGGTGATCTCCCAAAGGAAATCACAATGATGAGAGAAGGTTAAAATATCTGCCCGGAAAGTGGGAGACCTGGTTTTGGGTCCCAGTCATGTCCCTACTTTTCACATCTGTTTATCCTTAGGTTTAAAGCCGCATGGCTTTCCGTGCTTAGTTATTAGCCTATCTCCCATCTTGGTACATACTTTAAATGCTCCAATTTCAAAGTATGCCTTTATTGAGAATGAATTTTATTTTTCCCGTTTCCTACAAGTGCGTATTCACAAAGTATTTATTTATTTACTTAAAAGAAACTCATAAACAGCACGAGGCCTTTACAGTGAGGTGATAAATGAAATTGTAAACGATTATCCATGTACCAAAAAATGTACAAATATAAAAGAAGCAAATAAAACTCATATAAAGACAAACATAGAGATAAAGAATAAAAAAGTTATACAACTACAATTTCAAATTAAAATTACAGATAATATAAGTCATACTTGAGAGAAAAATCATTCAAATGGATTTAATGAAGTGGAAAGAGAAAATACACTATGGCAAGATGTAAATAAAGGATCGTTTAATTATAGATAGTCGGGAAGGGGCAAGAAGGGAAAAAATTGAAATGAAATCATTAGTCCTGTACTTACCCTTAACAATATTCCGGAAAGAAATGAAGTCCGGATTATTTAATCATAATGGTTTCCCTAGCTTATGTTACCATCGTTTCTTCTTCTTAAATTTTATTTTCTTAAAAATATCGAATGAGTAGAAGCTCACTCGGTGGTACTACGTTGTAAAGCGGAGAGTTGAGTAAAAAGATTTATTTGCAAAAACCAGAATAAACTGACAGCATGAACCTGGTTTCGATGGCTGACATCAACATCATGTTTCCTTAAATACAATTTATACTAATCTTATTTACGTATTTCTAAGAGATATGCATCTGCTGATATCACACGCACAGGCAAATTTGCCCCTTTTTTGCTAAAACAATGCGCAAGCCATTGGTATCAAATTGAATCTTAAATTAGTAATCAGAACTTAAGTTTCAAATATAATACTTCCTACGAATTTGATACCGCTTAAATAAAATCCTGGAATAATCAATTTTCTTAAGAATGTCATAGAAACGAAAAGGTTTCGTGGAATTTTTCGCTATTAATAATAATTCCTGGTAAATTGATCATTGTTTGACGTCTTTAAAATTGATCGCAACAATTCACGATGCTTTAGGAATTCGAAGATGTGTCGAAGTAAATGTTGCAGATTTTCTTCATCACTTATCCTTAACACTTACCTGCAGAGTCTTCCGAACGGCATGGATAAATGTTCTGGCAATGAATCTCAATGGTTAGTCCTGTTGCCCAGAAACAGGAAGATCAGGGTTCAAGTCGCGGTCCTGTCTGACTACTATCATGTCCCGTTCTCCTTGAGAATATTCCTATCCACAAGACTGTTCGTTTAAAGAAATATTATTCTACAAACTTAACTATCCTATCAAAATAGATGCTGGTGACTCACTAAGCAAGCGATTTGCCATCTAATTGTATATTTCCCTTTGAACGATAACTTTGAGTTACGATTTCTTCATCGTGAAAGGTGACGTAAACATGGCTGGAGAACTCGGAGATGTGATCAGAAGCACGTTATATGTAAGGGTTCCCCAAACTTAAGCTTATTGGTGGCATGTCGTAGAATCTCCTACCAGCGTTCTCTAGCTCTGGAAAGGGTTTTGGCTGCTGAAAAGCCTTCCCTTATTACACCGTGTTCCCTCTCAGCGTAAGACGTAGCTCCGGAAAAGGTTCGGGAAAACGCATTCTTTATCTCTCCCTCTCCAACTCTCTCCCCGAACTCTTTATACACCGTCCACACTCTTCTCCAACCGCCATTTGGAAAGTGGGACAACTACGTTACACGCCATCTGCGGACGCTCGTTGGGAAGGATGGAGCGGAGGCTTAATTGCGTTAATTTCCAACTTCTTAGAATCTCCCCCGCAATGAATTCGATGAGAATGACTTAATTATCTTCCGATTTGGTAAGGCAGTCGCATGGCTTTTATGCCACCATTAATAACATGCGGAATGGAATTTATCGATGGGGTAAGTTAGGGGCCTGCTTTACCTGAATTGAAAAAGTTTATATTCCGGCAGCGAAGATGCTCTAAGTAACGAACTTCTGCTAGAGAAACGATACAGAATCATCCATTGCGTTATGAGATGTGCTAGTTAAATATTAGATCAAGGTCATAAATATTTGGATTAATGCGAGTATTGGGGGTTGATTATCTTTTAGGAGATGCTATTTCCAGGCGATGATTTACCTCAACGAGAATAAGAAATTTACGATGCGAGGTCATGTTTTTACAATTATTAATTGATTAAAGCAATTTCCGGGATGATAAACTAATAATGATGGCATGAATCGTGCATGACGCCAATAGCTGCCGTTTAAGCATGACATTTTTATCAATACCCACTATCATGCCCGGAATACAATCTTGTGGTTTGGTATGGTGTCAAAGTTAAATGTCTACTTCGTCATACATAGTTTATGATCTTGCATAATATTACAACATGAGTAATTCCATTCACTAATAAAATCTCTATATACCTAAAGATAACAGAAATAAAGGAAAATATCTAAGAAAAATATCGGCTACCACTTTAATAGAACAATATACTTAAGATCTAGCACAGCTCTGTTTATCATGAATAAAGAAGTCACCTCACAAAATACAACAGCTTTTGTTATTCTTTGTAAATTCATTAAGACAACCATATTTCGGGCCGAATGGCACCCTTAAGTTCCGTTTTGAACTTAACCCCTTATAAGATCGTTGGTCACGTAACCCGTACGAATGAAAGATTGACAAAAAAATTACATTAGAAATATACGGCTGAAAGGGTGAGAAAATAGATTGAATGATTTCTAACAAAACGCAATATTTTAACCCCGACAATAATGCATCCACTATGGGAAAATAAGCACATGAGTAACAGGAAGGTTTGAATAACCCAAGCCACAGATGAGACAGCTGACTACTGATGACTACTGATTGATTTGCATATAGAGTAGAATAAGAAAAAAATCGTACGTATTCACCTAACATAAAATATTTTCACCATTCAGATATTATCAAATGTTTTACCTCAGGAAAAGTTAGATGAAAATTTCTCATTAAGCTGAGTGTTTATTAGAGGTTTAAAAACACTCCGTAAGTCGTATTTCGGCAAGCGGGACTTCCCAGAAATTGGTAATCCGGATCTTCCCGTTTGTGTCTTAGCGCGAGTTCCGCTTGCCGAAATAAGGCTTAAGGCGTGTTTATAAACCTCTAATTCATTAACACCCGTATTCCAACCTTCTTTTTCTTGAGTGGTTATTATTTATTTATTTTCCTGGTGCTCTTAGAAACATCCATTTATTGTACAGTTGCATCAGAGATGTGAGCTCTAGCAATAGACCAACACATACTATAACTTCGCAGCAAGAAATATCCACTAAAGAAAAACAATTAGTGAGTTCCACAACACTTTGTGGAACTTTAGTTTGGAAATTTATATTCACAATGCACAGGCTCCACTAAGTAATACAATATGTTAAATTTTAAGAAAAATCCAATCGTCCGGGACTCGAACCCGGGACCATGGTGAACTAAACACTCCATCACCGTGGCCGCTGTTATACTGATAGGATATTTTAATTCCTCGTACTCTTTAAACGGAATTTTCGACCTTTTGAAAGGTAGATGAGCTAGATTTTAATATTCCATCGGAAAGAATATTAAAATTGGCTTAGTACCATCACATGTGATTGGATTTCGACTCATAAAAGTGCAGCGTCAAAATAAAATTTCCGCAGCCTTTCCGAAAGCTCATCTGCCTCTATTACGTTTTCTTTCTCTTCAAAAGGCGATTCCAAACGCTCCGAAGGCAAAATACGTAGAAAAGGAATCGAAGGCTGTGGCAATAAGGAAAAAACAGCAAATCACCAGCGCTCCGCTGTGAGAGTTTCCGAAAAATATAGTCTTCCCGGGCTGGGGAACTCCGTCGAGATCCATTCCGATCACCGAATACACATCGGAGATATTACTTGCAAAGTCAAACATTGGGACGCCTAGCTTCAGCGCAAACGGCTCTTTCAGCCTCCTAACAATTCAAGTAGGCCATTAACTTTTCTTGGAGGAAGGTCGTTCCCAGAAAAAGACCGCATCTACATTTTTATTTGTCATAATCCGGTAGCATCCTTCTTTATCTCCGATCCTTAAAGTGCTACGCAAATACGGGATGGGGATTTATTAGGGCGAGAATTCTTATCTAGAAGAGGCATTCGCGAAAAGGTCATAGGCATACGATCGGCATCATTCATAAAGGGCTCAGAAGCACTGTCTTCGCTGAGCTATTACAGCTGTGATTATAATGGAAATGCTTCTCCAAGCTGATACACTGCAGTAAAAATGTTTTTAACTGCAGAAGAAGAATATGGAGACGGTAGAAAATTTTGGTAGGGTCGATCATGTAGTCAAGAACGAACATATATATGACTTCGTATGGCGAGATTCATCTCAGAGCATTCAGAAAATTTGTCATTGCGAATATAATTTAGTAACCTTTAAGAATTTAAATACATATGATGATTAATAGGCTAACATAATGACATATCTACTGAAAATAATAATAATATATGAACATATTTTACACCTTACATGCTATGGCGATGGGGAAAATGAGTGCAAAAGATTTCGAAAAAAATAATAATGAAACAGAGTAATATAGAATTGTAAGACATACGAAGAAATAGCAAAATACTTTTAGTTTTGCCATCCAATACCTTCCCCCATAATTCATCACAATTTTAAGTCAAATTAATGTGATAAAGCGTAACTTCGTGGAACTTCACACGTAAATATCCTTAAAGGAAGAACACCTCATAAATCCCACAGAAGATATTTATTAAACGGATTCATCAAGGAGTTCATATCTTCAAAATTTGACTTGGTTAAATTTTTCTGGGTGCAAGACTAAATAATTTTTATATTTTCAATTTTCGCGTCAATTGTGGAGTCAGAATAATGGGAAACTCAATGTAGTGTTTCAACACAGGTGAGAATGTCAAGTTACACGTAAATATATATTATTAAAGGGGGCTGTTCACAGTTTATTTCTGTTTTACGGAAATAACTTAATGTAAATAAATATTTGGCGTTTGTTTGGGATATAATACGTACCAATCATCATCTGCCGTCTTAATGATTCTGAAAGGTAAACCATAAAATAAGAGATAGAAGAAGGGCTCAAATTACAACAATCTGTACTGAAATTATATCCAAAAAAGAAAGAGGATTTAATTCGTCGCTGCGGATTTCATGAATATTTACAAGTACGTGTTGATTTTGAGTTTGAAGCGATTTAATTTTATGCTAAAAACAGTTTTTAGGTGAAATATTTACACTAAATTCGCATACAGCTGTTTAAATTATTGATATAAATAGAGGTTGATCTGGTTTTGTGAAAGAAACTTTTAAACCAATAATTTCTATAGGATTGCATAATTGAAGCTTCTCTAGTAAGACAGTTTTCGCGTCGTTTATTTGATAGCACTCAATTCCATTCTAATTCGANTATTTGAATTTGAAGAGATGATTTAGGAATTCCTATGTAGAAACCTCCATGACATTCGACTATAATATAGAGAAAGACGTTTCCGTTGAAAACAAGGATATATCATTGATCATATCGTAAGCGAATATCGGAAAGTTGTACATTGACTTTATGGCGAAGTACATCTATGGGAATTGTATCAACTTTATTGTTTCATTCCCATTGCGAACTACCACTCCAACAAGAATACTACGCCTAGCCGACTACTAGTGCCTCTCCAATGCTCACGTGATGAAACATTCAGGCTCCTAGAATGGATACACTCAACTTGAGAGTCCGACAATGAATTCAACTGAAGCTTTTTCTAGCAGCGAACCCAAAACTCGCATATCTTGGCCGCTCACATGGAACAGACGGGATAACTGGCTCTGCAGTACATCATACCATACAATTATAAAATTTAGAAATTACAAAATGTTAAATTTACAACATGATTACTATATTTACAAATTACAAAATGTTGTCACATTACATAAATGTAACAAACATAATAATACACTCTACATCGCGTAATTGTAGTTCACAAAGCCCCTTTAATTCTATTAATAAATACAATGCAGAAAGGGGGAAATGTTTAGAGGTAAACTGTTTCATTCTACTATTCCCCGATAAAGAAATGAATATTTGCAGGTATCTGTCCTCTGTTCAAGAGTAGCGACTTTGTGTTTGTGGTCATTCCTCTCAAAGGCAATCCGGTTCTATGAGTATATTATTTAGTTCTTTCAACGATGGCTTTCCGGTATTAAATAAATAAAGAATAAGATAAATTTAGTTGTAGATATAATGAACCTAGGAAATATGTCCACAGCGGCACATAATAAATCATATCCAAAGCTGAACAGTGGTATATAAACAGCCACAAAGAAGGGGATGTAAAAAACATGCTCAACTGTTCATGCTCTTAAAGTTTAATTAACGCTCTTTGCATAATAAATTCACGTTCACGATATCTTTCACTGATCACCACATAACATGCTATTCCATACCTTTGTAACAAATAGTTACGCTCAGTCTTATCATCTGGCTCGGAAATCGGTAGTTCGAAATGGCACGTCAGATACGTTTCCAGACCGTTTACTTAATAGCACCGCCAGAGTGATAGCAACCGGAAGAAAAACCTCTTCCGCCAGAACGGTGTATCTGAAATTGACACCGCATTCCCTATCCGCTCCCAAGCCTGAACCTATTCATTCCCGAGATATCCTCTCCTGAACCTTCCTTGCGTACATTTCAATCCTTGAACTTTCACCCCCAAACAACACGGAACGCATTCCTCAATTACCCTTGATTTCCTTCCATCTTTATCACCCTCTCGTTCACTCCCTCTTCGGAGCCAGGCGAAGCATTAAGGCGGAGTCTCGAAGTGAACAGGGGAAACAATGGGTAACAAATGGCATTCCCTGATGTTCCTTGAAGCAATTAGCATAAGCACTTTACGCTCCGAGTCCCCGTGACGATGGGTTTAAAAGCGGCTGGCGCGCAGCTTTAAAATGCGAAGTTTGGCAACATTTTATGTGAAGAAAATTAACACGCGATTACAATTAATCGTTTAAATTGCTCAGTTCGGGAAAGTCGTCGAGCAAAGCTGCGACGGAGAAACTCTGAACTTTAATTCCAGGCGTGGATCGCTTGAAAAAATGACGTTTCTGATATTTTTAAGGCTATAAAATGTTGATTTAAGGAAATTATCAACGTTTTAGTAGGGTAAACGACCCGTGTTAATCCAGATTCTCCCCCGTGAAAGCCTTTATGGTGCTCATAAATTATACAGTGGTACCGAGACTTATGAGCCGTTCTGTATACGAACTTTCCGACATACGAACTTTTTCGCACTCCATTTTGACCTCTACATATAAGCTTGATTTCGAGATACAAACCGAAAAGATATAATGAAAAACTAGGAATTGAGAGAAAAAAATTTTTAATTACTAAAGTTACGGTACTGAAAAGAATTTAGTTCGTAAGTCGAGGTACCATAATGCGAGAACCAGGGAAAAATCTGCATTGTTAAACTGAAACTGGTTGCGCGTGGGATGCTAGGGTTTCCTTAGATACCTTGAATGGGGTCAGAGGAAGTGTATATTTCTTTTTAGAATAAAAACTGCGAGTGAACTTTTGTGAAAATTAACTTTCAAATTCGCCTATCTGAAGAATTACCGAAGACTTATTGACATTAAAAACTAAACCAAATAGTATGAATAATATATTAGGCTTCATCTTAGCAGAGATGTAGTTTATCGTAGAGCGTAGGAAATTATTTATTTAGATTCATATTGCAACGTAATAGTTAATAAATAGGAAGAAAGTACATGAGACCAGCTCGTCACGTCACAATGCTAAAACTTGTGAAAATAAGGGAAATGTCAATATACATAATGAAATGATAAATTCATAAATTATAGATATATGTTCTGGACTGATGTAAGCAAAAATACCGCTAAATTTAATATATAGCTGTGTTCAGAGGCGTTTTGGGGGTTTTGGGTGTTCAAACCACTTATGAGAACAGAGTCAACAACATACGTAAGCATATGAGAGGATGGTCTCTCGCTATGATGCCATGCAAGTACTGGTGGAGTTTTGCAGTGTATGCAGGTTAAAATAAATGAATTTCTATTATCATTAAATTTGGGTGTAAATATTCATGTACCTGGAAATTAGGCAATGCAGTGTTAACTGTATGTCTCTGAATTCCCCATGGACATATCCTGTCCATAGCTACGCCGCTGGCTTGGTCCATTTTCCTTCAATATTCCAACACCACCAGAGTATATGGAGTTGTACAAACACAAAACTGGAATCTTCAAGATATAGTGTGAATTTATTTGAATTTGAAGAGATTATTTAGGAATTCCTATGTAGAAACCTCCATGACATTCGACTATAATATAGAGAAAGACGTTTCCGTTGAAAACAAGGATATATCATTGATCATATCGTAAGCGAATATCGGAAAGTTGTACATTGACTTTATGGCGAAGTACATCTATGGGAATTGTATCAACTTTATTGTTTCATTCCCATTGCGAACTACCACTCCAACAAGAATACTACGCCTAGCCGACTACTAGTGCCTCTCCAATGCTCACGTGATGAAACATTCAGGCTCCTAGAATGGATACACTCAACTTGAGAGTCCGACAATGAATTCAACTGAAGCTTTTTCTAGCAGCGAACCCAAAACTCGCATATCTTGGCCGCTCACATGGAACAGACGGGATAACTGGCTCTGCTCATACGGAATGAGTTTTTCACCGCTGAAGCAGCATTATTCATGGAATTCTCCCGTACTCGATTGTGGCACTAATTTTTTTACAGAATGTATATTCAGGCTAATGAGCCCTCTAAATGCCTTAACTCTGAGCTAAAATGCGTCGAAAGATCTTAATTACCGCGGAAAGCCCTTCAAAAATAATACAACGGATGAAAATGCACGACAGGTAAAAGAGGTACTCTCTACTCATTGTTGTGGGAGTCTTTTGGAATAAAAATTTCCTTTCCGCGATGAAATTTGAAGCAAAATGGCTTATTACTGGGAGAGAGATATTTTCTAGGCCGGAACTCGAAACGTATAAATATCCTATTAATTGCGTTAATAGTTTCTTGAAATTCCATAATTATCTACAACTACACCGTATTCTTCTCGAACAATTAGTAACTTGATTGCTTTAACATAAATAAGACATGATCGCAAACAATAGACAAATTGGGTAAAAACAAAAACTGAATAATGTTAAAAAAAGGTACAGCAAAAATTAACTTGGAAAGTAGAAATTTGTTAAAGAAACCGATTTAGTTAAAAAATGCTTTTCTTGAGCATCATAACCATAAATACCATATTTCTGTTTATAATTAATTTTAGTGTAAGGATTATGGTGGAAGTATTTGTGGAACGTCAGTGATAATCACATCTCGTAAACTCACTCTAATGAATTTTAATATTTAGTTAGCTGGTTAGAGTACGAAGATATTGGTCATAAAATGCTCCTTTCTTATAGACAGGACTTGACAGTTATCAAATGAAGTTATGAATGGAAAATACGAACAATATCATTAATTATGAATCGCTATCTCGAAACTTTCAAACTCCGGAAAAAATGTATAGTAGCGTATTACTGAAATTGGTGTAATGTTTCAGCTTGTTGCTGTAATATATCAATTATTGGATTTAATCTATAAAATTAGAATTATCTCCCGGAATCCATCTCTTTTGATGAACGCATAAGCTGCATACAGGAAAGATTGATCAGTCCCTTCATAATTACTTCAGTAAACTTCCCAAATTGTATTATTTTTTCTTCTGAGTATTAACTACGTTTCACTCTTTCTCCTATCTTCTTTAAGGTATGTATGATAACGTATGGTAAAGGTTTAGAGTTGTTAGAAAAAACTCTCATTTGCTCCTGCATAGTCGACCTTTAATTCCTCATCGGATTATTGGCCGTTTCTTTACATTATTCCTTTAGATAATGAAAATAAACATTGTAATTTAAGTATACCACCTAACAAGGCGGGTGTATAACCAGCAATTAACACCGGTGTATTTGGGAGGGTTGACAACCCCAGGTCCTCTAACACGAAGCTTCTACAGAACAATTTGGCTCCACATTTACAGGAGTTACAAATCCTCATGGTGACGTATGATGTTTAGGTTATAATGCTAAGATTAGATAATAGAATTTAAGTCTGAAATTCGATACTACCTTAAAGCTGCCATGAACGAGGTTTGTTTTTAAACTCGGTTTATGTATTTTCAGTTGTTTTCTTTGGATCGGTATATCCAATTTATTTAAGATATATATCTTCCATTTATTTCTATTTAATGCATCATTTATCACGTAACATATTTTTAGACACTATATTTTGTACTTGATAATCTACATTCTGAGTACTGTGAAATCCAACGGGGAGATCAGAAAATCAAATGGTTCTGGGATAAGCCAGGAAACCAGTTCAACCAAACCGATTGCGTTGCCCGCATGCTATTAGCTCCTAACCTATGGACCTGGGTTCAATTACCTAACAATCGGATTGTTCTGGTTAGGGAATGCTTGGCATGTTCGTGTATTACTACTGCTCATGATTCTTCTCTGATAGTCCAATATAAATGGATGTATTTCCGGGCACCTGGAAAATAAATATATCCATCGCGACAAAAGTACTGCTGGTTTTCGCCACACACATATAAAAGTATACTTTCGATTTCAACTCGTCGACAAATCCTCTAAGGGATGTGAAAATTCAGATATCTTGCAATACTTCCAATGCAGACGTCTTCTGGAACTTAAATTTTTTAAATATGCCTTCAAACTCCCTCCTCTGTCACGTAGGAGCCATTCACCATTTAACAGTAAAGAAAGCACCGAGATACGAAAAACAAAGACATTGGAGACCCCTCGATTAAAGCAACGCGTGACTTTCATCTCGCTTTTTTGCCCGGCTTTTCTTTCGCTCCACGCGTTGGGAGATAGGCGCCCGTAGCGAGCTCACTTCACCGAGAGAAACGTAAATTAATGTTTTTTCCTCGCACGTTCTCAGCCTCACGTCCCGCGCTTCGGAGGAAAAAGTGAAGTCCTCAGTAAACAAGATAATTGCAGGGCTTAAGCCTTCGGGGCGGTGCGTTTGAAAAGGCCGAAAAAACTCTTCGACGGGTTTCACCTAGAGAGAGAAGCAAATCGTTCAGACAGATAGAGAGAAGGGACGGAAAAACACACCGCAGGCCACAGACGCCTCGTGCGCGTAAACAGCCTCGCACGCAAGGCGCAACTTCTTCGGAGGTAAGGGAATAGCGGTTGAATAACTTATGCGAGAGGCAACGATAACGAACCGTCTCATTTGTCTCTCTTCTTACGTCTATTTTCCTTCTGCGAACGCTTTAAGGAGGTTAATTAGAGATTTGGGAGAACTGGGTGAAGACCTCTCCCGTTTTCCCTTCTCATCCTCCGCCCGTGTCTTGCCTCCCTTTCCTTTACGCCCCGCCTCCGCAGGTTACCCTTTCACTTAAATTACGCCTCTTTTCCCTCTTTCTCTTTCTCCCCTGCGTTTCTCACAGGGAGATCACCTCCTTACCTCCGCGACCGAAAATTTATGCCTCCTACAAGCCGTCTTGGGTCTGATGATATCCGTCTCTCTGCTTTCAAATTACGCATCTCGCTTTTGAGGAGAGCGCGTTTTTTTCTCTTTTAATTCCATCGCGTATTACGTCCTCTTTTCTACTTCCAATTATTACGAGGGCTTTCCCTGCTTTTCATTTCGAGCCCTTCCGCGAGAGAGCTAATAGTCCAGAGTTTGGGTCGCAATTCGACAGCGTTGGAGACTCGAGAATTAGGTATGTAATTGCTAAAATGTCAAACCGTCAGATGACAAAGAGTGATAACCTAGCATTTTCCCACGGTTCATTTTTATTGTGACCCTTTTCATCTACGAGTTGACATCTTCAGGACATTTTAAAATTTAATGTCGTTGACGAAACTGATAACGGTAAGACTAGCGTAGGAAATAAGTTATCGTTCTTTCTACCATAGTTAATGGAGGAGGTGGTTAATAGTGAATTGAATTTCAACTTTTCCACCTGCTGTTGATTTTACCTTTTCCTGTTATACGTAAAGTCATTAATAAGTCATAAACAGTTCCTAAACATTATCAAAAATGAGTAAAAGACGCTCGGAATAGAATCCTTTCTATAGCTATAGCTTTCATATTCATAGAGGTATTTGCAAACCTGAGAGTGGAACTATTGATTTCCCCGAAGTCACGGAATCGTGATTTCCCGTATATTAATGTTGATTCGTAGTATTAGGAAGATTAAATTGCTTCAATTCCATTGATTCTTTCTCAAATGAACAGCTTAGCATTTTAATATTTGATCGAGATGACCTCAAATACCGTCAACATTATTCTACTTGTAACTTCCCTTTTGTTCTCCCTCGGGGTTGATTTCTTTAGTTCACAGAATTATATTTGGTTTAGATGGGATGGCTGGCGAAACTAGTGATCATTAAACGCGGATTACAAAAAAAATAGATTTCAATATTCTCAAACGTAAGAGAAAATGGTCATCAAGACTTTGCTATGAATAAAGAGAAAGACGAGATTTCAAATACCTCTGAATAGATGAAATGATCAAAATTACTACCTCCTTGCTCGTTTCCCTTACTTTTCTCATAATGTCATCTGATTACATTTCCTATTTGATGAGAAAAAACAGATGGGGAAAATTACTAATTTCGTATTTCCCAATCTGATCGAGAATAAGAATTTATTATGTATTATAACGAAATAGAATTTGGATTCATGGAATAGTGAAATTATATAATAATAATAATAATAGGCTTACATAAAATTAATCAGAGAAATTGATATATTTCATAAGAAGTGTTCTTGAATAAGACTAAAAAAATTCTAAGGGAAATTTCCTATTTCAGATTAACCTTCAGGAGCTGAGTTTACTTGAATGAAATTAAAGTAAATCTTTAGATATGTAAACAAAAATTATGTCGAAAGTTGATAGTATTAGATGTTGAGAAATGGGTACTGAGATGATTCCAATAACACTATTTATTGTTGAGATGCATCCCATCGTGCGATGAGGATAGATACACATTCAGCATGGCTAGGCTTAAAAAGCTACTGCTGCACCATCACGCGCAGAAACTGAAGTGAAACAGAACACAATACACTGACCCACGATGCGGGCAAAAAAGATACTACAAACAATGTAAAAGCAAAAATTAACCATGCGGTTTGCATCGCGGTAAAATCGAATCATCATACTCGTAACAGACAGAGTCAAACTATTTATTAGACCTTCTGGCCATTATGTAATACTGAAATTTAAATTATACTCTGCTGTACTTTAGACATTATCGTCATAATTATTCTATAGTTAAAATATTATACCACCATCTTTGCGTGTCTCCACAAGATAAATTTCTATGCCAACCATATGTTTACAAAATAATTTAGCAAGAATAACCACCTCCTCCTTAAAAAAAACTACTTTTTTACGTTGGAGATTCATTAAAAACTCACACTTTTTAGTTGCGGTGGGATTTTTATCCTATAGTCATCTTTTATTCATTTGATGTATACTACAACTTTTTAGGGCATTTTTGAGCGACATAATCGGCTGACTTCAAATAGAAAACTTGCTCGAAACTTTGAGACTCTCATCCATGATTAAAGGCATATAATCCTTCAGCCATGAATATTAAAAACGCGATCTCATTGCGCAGGTACTGTATTCAGCGTCAGACTGTGCGTCGCAGAGAACATAAATATCCCGTGACAAAGAGTCTCCGGCTCTAGGTTTAATAAATGATGAATATTCCTAGTGATGAACATGAATGTGGCTCTGACGGTTTGAGTTCCCCCGCTCTTCGCTTCACTACGCTCCTTTTTCCCCTTTACATCCTTAGAGTTATGCAACAAACAATGCATATGTGTGCGTGGGGTTGCATACCTTGCAAAATGAAGGGGCCCGTTTGAGCATGAAGATCGTTGACTATATTGAGGTGCACAGTTGTCAAGCCCAGATTTGAGATTGATTTTCACTTATTTTTTATCTTGTGAGTGCCTTATCTGATAGTATGGTTAAAGATTTAAATTTAGGGAAGAAATAGTTAAAAAATAAACTGAACAGAAAGTACTGGAATAATGAAAAACACGACTTCAGAACTTCACCGAAACTACATAAATTACGATAAAATTTAATTCTTATGACTTTATCGCCATACACCAGCAGATGACCTGGAAAAAGATATTTTATAGAATATCGTGGTAAATCAAATCACACATTTTAACCTGCTCAAATAGGGATGAATTTGAGGAATTTGTTATGGAGCAAGAACTGGATTTATTTGAGGAAATACATAAAATTTTCTACTAGGATTCGATGTTTACAGTCAAGTTCCGTTACGATGTTATTCATACATGGGTATATTGTTATTAGTGTGAGACATGAACCATATTAATATGCATCAGAACAAGCTGTTTACCTCTATATAAACAATCGTCAACAAAAAGGTTGATGAATATAAATTTTTCTAACTCCACTGGTTACCCAAAAGCAATATTCCATATTTATGTATAGTAAGACATAAAAACAGCATTTTGATAATTTGCCTAGATTATTTCTTTTAATTTAGCAGTCTTTGCTTCTTTCCCGCAAGGAAAAGCTAAAGCAACTAAAAAAACTCGATTCTTTCAGAGGAAACTCGCAACTTATATATACCATTTTTATATTACTGACAGCACGGCAGCAAAACGCTGATTAATTTTTCAATGGTATGATAATTACATCTCTCGAAAGTATATAGTATATTCAATAAGTTTATCAGTCATTTGCTCATTGGGTTAATCTTTTTAACCTTTGAAATTTCTGTGAAAAAGTAGTGTGTTATTGTCGCTAGTTAGTAGAATATATTTATTGGAATTCTGCCTTTATCTCCTTAATTTAACATTCTGCGAGAGAATATGCGGATTCGTGACCATTAAAATAATACTGAAAATACAAGAAATAAATTGCAAATACTATATTATGGAAACACAGAACAACAATAAATACAAAATAAGTAAATCGCTCGATAAAGATGAAATTAAATCTTCCATCGTTATTTGATTCATTGAAATTGAAAAATTGGGTATTAAATATTCAGAAAAGTCCTGCGATAAAAGTTGACCTCAATCCTAAAGAAAACCTCCCATCAAAGAGGTAAATAAACTTACGTCAAATATTTCATGTAAAATATATACCAAAATGTATCGAGTAGAACTTACCTTACATTTCAGGTACTATAAACCCATATAATTTATTCTATTGAAATGAAATCTCCACCTATATATACAAGTAATTTAATTTTATCTCTCGTCGAAGAGAAAGAGGTTAAGAGAGCAAAAGCTTTCCGAAACATTTCATTTTGACTGAATTCAACTTTACAAGCCTCTCTAAGCACTAATATACCATCAGTTTGCGGAAAAATTCCCAGAAAATGCGATCCCTTCTCAATCCGAGGATTTATGCGCCACTTTTTCACCTCAAATAACCATTCAGAGATACAGCTTTTGTTCCACCTCGAGATTTATCCAGATATCACACACATTCCCCATACATATATATTCAGACTCGCATTGCTGTGAGTCCTACACTTCACTCCATCATCCTTCGATATCCCCATCCATCACACGTGATTGCCGTCATCAAAATGGTTGGAAATAAGAGAGTTCTTTCCCTCAGAGGATATTGCTCTCGACTTTCCCTTACCGGAGGCTAAAGTATCCTCCTCCACGGATCCCCAGCTCCTCCTTCTCTCCACACACAGAGAATATCTCCCCTAGAGTATTCTCATCTGAATTTTTAGACGATCCTCCAGGACGTGCCCCCACAAGAGTCTCAAGTTTTGATTTTCTTTTTCCTGAATTTGGAATACGAGGTTTATCGAGGTCGGATCCAAGGACTCATTTCACTTCTTTACGGCCTCCATTCATCTGCCTTTACGACGGCATGAAAAGGACTTCGTTTTTCCCTATCCGGAAAAAATAATTTCCATATCCACGACGAGGGTCCTTTGAGGATCGCAGTAAAATTCTTACAACGCATTTCGGTCGGTAACGTCTCCATTCAGGTGAGGATGTAAAACATGGCGGGAAATTTAGCTTTCCGGCAGCTACTAATGATAATAGTATAACTTACCTAGGCTTCTGAGCAATGCGTGGTCAATTCTGTTTGAGAAGCGCATGAACTTACGTAGCCTTAGTGCGTAAATGAGCTCACTCATCATAAAACGCTATGCTCATAACAATCATGTTTGAAAAGAACTCTTTGAATGGTAAATTTACAACAAAATTAGTTTTATGATCAAGAGAGACCGGGAACGAATCCCATTATCAAGTCCGTTGACCCATCATAATCCATATCATATTATAGCTCTTCAAAACTGTTCATTATGAAAAAAAAATCTTTCGGGAAATATACAGCTTAAATGTTTTTCACCACTATGGATTTCTGAGACAACTCGCTTTGTGCTTCCAAGTTTATTAACATCCCTAATGGTTACGTTATTACTTCTATTAACGTTTTCAAGTGTTACAGAATCTCCGTGTGACTTTAAAATTGTAACTATTCTCAAGCTTTTAGATTTCTACACCGTTGGTTCCAAAATACGGGGTTAATTCTAAATTTCTACTCTGGTTTGTTGATTGTTAAAGGACTTGTTATATATTGGAATGTAAAGTAGCTTCCTGAACGTTCCCAAATGGCACTTTAATTATTTTAATCAGCCTCTAAAGGGATATTATTTTTGATAATTATTAATGTTGCATTTTTTTTCAAAAATAGAAAACAATGGAAAGAAAAAAGTTCTCAAATAGGGTTTCAATGCTTCAAAATCTCCGAATTACCCAAAGTGATATCTGTGATAAGAAGGCAAATCAATATACCTTTATATATTTAATCTAAAATTCATTGTAATTAATGAATGTTTTAGTCACGCCTACTTACCTGAAAAGGGAGCTATGGATTAATTAAAGATATATGATAACATAACATTTTTTTAAATTTTCTAAGGAAGCTAGTGAAGATCGTAGACCATTTTCTTTCACTTTGGTTCGGAAGAAAGTCTACCTTAAATCTAATAAAAGTCCCTTTTTAAAACTCCGACAACGCCATAAAAAATAATTAAGCTGTAAAAAAATACGATCATCACAAACGTATCTGAGCTAAGGAACTCGAAAAACCCGTAAATGTGTAGAAGACTTGAAATTTAAGATAAGTTTGCGAGATTCAAGTTTTGCGAAAACGATATTTCGTACAATTTTCGATCTTTGTATCTCAGCCTACCGCAAATTAAGTAGTTTAGTAAATAATTACCATGATATGATACTGAAATATTTTAGCTAACGTGATTTAAATGTCGCTCCTTGATTTAGTCGATGTTCTGAAAATCACGAGTAGAAGTTCATTCTAAAGTTTCCTCTTTATCCATATCCACTATGTTTATATATAAAAATGTGCCTTCTTTCCCACACCTTGTTATTTAAGGTATCTCAAGTTATTTTCTTTCAACCTAGAATGAGCTTTAGAACGAGAGTCTTCTGCTAATATTTAATACAAAGAGCAATTTTTGACTTTGTGATGTTAGAAGCGGAAATAAAACAAAGATGGTTTTGAAAATATTATTATTATAATTCTTTAAGTTAAGTGAATGAGCGGTTAGCGTGCTACCAATTAAACTCCAAGGTCTCGGGTTCGATTCCCGGGTTCTAACGTGTTTTTCTGGTTAGGAAAAGGCTGTGTTTGTGTCTCCAATTTTTATAAATAGGGTTGGTGGCAAGGTGGGTATTTTGCCGTAAGAATCAGCACCAGAATCAAATAAATCAACAAAAATAATCGGAAAACCCCATGTGTTATGGGAATAAGGCAGTTAAAGAGAAAAATAATTTAGTGACAGATGGACGAATAATTTACTGCCAATGCCACATCTAAAATCTAATGTAAAATAAACCACTCTCACACAACATGAGTTAGCACTTCGTTTCTAATCCTACTGTTATATTTGAATCGATAGAATGAAAAGTGGGACTTTCCAGTCTCAATATTTCTGAATAAAATTCTTTCTCTGTCAGTCACAATGCAGATAATCCTTGGGTATAATATATTTTATATTAGACTTAGAGGTTATGTAATATGAATTTTCGTGTAGACATTTTTCTTAACTCTTTTGTGATGAAATATGAAGACTTACCACGTAAAGCTTAATTGAAACATATTGCAAGACAATGGTGAGCAATAAGTTATTAATTATTATCATCAAAGGACGAACATGATACTTTGGTAAAGATAATCCGTATCAGTATATAATTCCGCGAATATTTATTAGCACTTAAAGTTGATGTCGCATCTACATACATTATAAATAAATAATGTCCTACTTCTCTAAACATATACATTTTAATTTTATATATTTTTATTTATATATTCTAATTATATATTTATATTTTATATTATATTTATATTCTACACCTTGAATGCATCTATTCATATGATTATCGAAACTTCAAAAAATAGATCGAAAGATAACGAAACGCCACATCAATTATTTTAGGTCCACCTTCCATCAATTAAAGCTATACTGGTAACTTAATCGACCCTATTGTTTAAACGATCAAGCTGCACAAGTTTACAAAGTTGGAAAACCATTGTATTATCTCACGTCGAAACTCGTCCCGGGCGGATCGCAGCAAAGAAATAAAAGGAATAACGAAACATTCGGAAACGTTTGTTCAGATGAGAGTGCCTCCGCGTACACAATGCGATCGCGTCGCCATTCCGACGCAGAAGCTCGAAAAAACCTGCTTTGATCTGTTCCACGGATATATTCATAGAGGAACCGAAAAGGAGACGGGAATCGATGAGCTAATTCAAAGTGAGCTACGCGTAAAAAAAAAAAACCCTCTGAAAGACGGAATGGTATGGGGATTCTAGCTGCGCTGTGAAGGCAAACAATAGCCGCACGAAATCGTTCGCAGTATGAGTTCCACGTTTGAAAAGGTCGTTCAAAAGGGGAGAAACTCGGTCGTTAACGCTATTGGCATGACATAAGCCGTTTTTAAAACTTCATAGAATGGATTATCTCTTGAAAACCATCTCTCCGTCCATGGACGAAGAACTCGCAGGCTGATTTATATTGTCCAAACTTTGGAATTGTTATCGAGCTCGTTGGCGGATTATTTATATACGATCAGGGATGCCCGTTTGAAGTAGAGAATGAGAGAAATATACAGCAATCATCTCTCATGCTTTGGAAATCGGCGAATGGGGACGAACAACTATCGAATTCCAATGAAAGTAACGAGAGATTCCATAGAAAGCGGGAATCGATGAGATTAAAGTAATGCAAGCATACGTTCATACCCATCAAGTCGTTCCCTTCCCGGGCTACCTCCCTAATGGCCTTGCTGATCACTAAGTGTTACGAATCAGTTAATTTCAGTCATTGCTGAGAATCCTGCATTATTTCTCTATAAAATGTCTACAAAAATCAAATTAACGTACCTTGATGACGTTGCTTAGAAATCGAGCGAATAATATCATCATCTGTGAAGACATCATAGGAGCAAACGTGGCCCGAAGTATGTTAAGGCGTGCAAAACCCTGCTCTAAAAACCATTGAGCTCCTCGTATACCAGGTCAACATCCTCATCTACATAAATACCACACAAGCCGCCTTTCGGTGTGTCGCAGTAGGTGCAGACACCAACCGCTCAAGTTACCTCTTCAGGTTATTGTTGTCGCGTATCGTTCGTGGAAAGAATGTCCCTGAAACGACTTGTCCATTTCTTGCATCTATTTCTCTTATTTTACGCACATTGTCGGACTGGCCGAAGTAGCGGGAGGTCGCATAATACCGATTATGTCTTCCGCAAATATGATTTCTCTCAATTTATTAAGCAATCGCAGCCTAGCTTCTTACCTCCTTTTATTCAAGGATTTCTAACTCGCGTCTGAGAGTGTTTTCGTAACGTTTACCTTTCTGTTGTAGCATTAAAAAAATAGTATCTACAGGGCAAACACCCTTCTTTCATACATTCTTTCTACAAACCCAAACAGCGCACAGTGGTCTAGACTCGAAAAAAGCTGGCCAAGAGGCAAAAAAAAATGGTTTCTTAGAGTGAGGAACATGAAACTTCACCCTGTATCTTTTTGGCGCGCACAAATAACGAAAAACAATAGACAGAACAACAAAGTTCAATCTTTTCTGAATACTTGTGTGAAGTTTCATGTTTCTCACTAAAAAAACATTTTTTGCCTCTTAGCCAGCTTTTTTCGAGTCTAGCCCACTGTGCAGCGTTAATAAAATCTTACAAAATGATCATGCAACCTTTCTCTTAGGACATATTCATTCGTTACCACCCTTAACTATGTCTTTTCTACTATTCCTACACATTTTCCTAATATAGTTATACATTCAGTAGTATTCAATACTTCAGGCGCTCGCAACTTTCTCGCGCAATCAATAAAGTGGGAGTAGATATATTTCTACACAGAATAATATTAGCTGATTTAGAAGATTTTGTCGAATAACTGGGCAGCGAAATGGATCAGTTGTTTGACTTTGGTGAAAGCGATCCCGAATTCAGGAAAGAGTAGCAAACTCTAGCCGTCATAGCCATAATCATGTTCATCACTAGGGATATTCATCATTTATAGACCCAGAGCCGGGGACTCTTTGTCACGGGATATTTATGCTCCAGATTCCTAGTAGAGTTCCATGTTAGCGAGATGACCTCAACTGTATTTATTGCTTGCATAACGATGAAAAGACGTGTTTAGTCATCCGGAAGCTTTCCTTTGTTTATTAAACGAATTTAATAGGATAAAATCAACTGAACAGCTCGATATGTGTTGGGATCGGAGCGAACACTTATAAAAACGAACGAATCACAACTAATCAGAGCGAAAACTTAATCACTTTTCATATTGAGATCATTCATCTCCTTGTACAGACGATTATTTGTCTAAATTATTCGCGTAAATAAAACGTTTACGTTAGGTAGGACTGGGAAGTGTGGCTAAAAACAAACATTATAGCCTAATATCTTCCGTAACAATTCTTTTTATTCACGTTAGACACAAAAAACAAATGAATTTAAGACGATCACATTTTTTGGTCAATTTTATTAATTTGCTGAGAGTAAGACAATGCAAAATTCACAAATTATATTAGTTGCATCCAATTCATTGCTATCATAAATATCATTTAACTGGATGCTGAAAATGAAGTAAGTTTTAGCAGAATCATGTACCCGAAGTTACTATCTTTTTCGAATGATAAAACGCTTTCAAAAGCAAGTTATTTTTACTGATGAAAAACCGAAAACATTTTTCAAATAATTTCTGCTAATAAAGAGAATTCAACAAAAATATTGATAAGTAATATTTAATTATCAGTATGTAACATATAGTACTCAAGAGAGATGATTTAATTAAGTGTAGTGTTTAATATACCAGTATTAACGACTAGTACTTCGTATACCTTGCAAGCTTTACTTTACCCTCCGTGCGAAATAACTATCGTGATTTATTTGAAGTCCAGAGAAAACTTCTAGGCTCATAGAACATCATGCATTTTTGAACACTTCCCCGGAGTGAATTAGGTAATCCCTTCCACATTTCGACAAAAAAGTATATATCCCCGAACCTTATGTACAAGCAGCTGGCACTCCACTCCCTTCGCCTATTCCCCATCACTTCCTTTTCCCATCTAGTCCCACATCCCAGTTTATTTTATACCGAACCGTTCCCGTACTCAAAGCCCTTGCCTCATACACTAAGGGTATCCTCAAAGAAAGACCTTTGCTTTACTTTCCTCCTGCATCCTCGTATTACACCTTTTCTCTTTAACTCCGCATCCGATCTCCACCGTACGTTTTATCCACTCCAGCAATTTTCCTTAATCTGTTCCTTTCTACGCCTCTCTTTGGCTGCCTATTAAGGAACTCTCCTCTTTTCTGCTTTTCCCACTCTCTTTTCTCCAGAAACACCGACGTTTCTCACTTTCCCCATTCCGTCTGTGAGGGTGCGTGCATGCCGTACGTGTATTGCGAAACTCTTTGAAAGCACAGAGGAGCGTTTCAAAAATAAGTGCTCACTTTGTTGCAAAGGAAAAAAAGAATGCAATACAAATGTCATTTGTCCTTTGTATTAGGATATATGAAAATGTAACCTGCAATTATTTTTTCAGAGTTTTGTTCATGGCCTTGGTAAAATAAAAGCTATGAGGTATGAGTAATGTTGGATAATGGTTTTTTTCCGAGCACTTTTTATTGAATGCTATAAAAGATGCTACTCATAAGGTCGTTGCGTTGAACTAATAAAGACATATTCCACGTGTAGCTTTCCAATTCAGTACCAACCAGATTTCTACAAGGATACGTATAAGAATGTACGAATATAGGGAATGGTTGCCTAAATCGCACCAGTTTTCTAAAAAACTGACGTCACTTAAAAATGAGCGATAAACTTGAAGTTTAATGCACTAGAACGTGTAAAAATTGACTTTTGCCTTCTTAAAAATTGTTTAGGAAGTTGTTTTCCAGCTTAAACTATTAAATGAACAATGAGTTTCAAACCCTTGTAAGCCATTTAGGTAACAGGTTTCCTAAATCGCACCCCATTTTAAAATACTAATGAATAACAAATTCCATCCATAATGAGACGCAGTAACTAGTATCTTTTGAATGTATATTTTTCAGAACAGTAACGAACTTCTTCTTAGGGCTTGACATATGAGATGAAGTGTTTCAGCTACCTGATAAATAGTTCAGAAATTATATGCCCAGTTTCAGAAACTTCCACCAAACTTCCCATGGGAGGAGTGCGATTAGAATGAAGGCAATCTGTCCTTAGTCTCTTAAAAATAACCAACAGAGGCACAAAAAACTCATTGGCGTTTCTGCAAGATTCACTAGTAGTGTTTACACCTCTTTTTGCATCACTCTCCTATATTATGCAAAATTCGACTCTGTGTACACGGACACATTCTCTGGCTGCCGAAGACAGAGGTTTTGGGTTCCACTTCAGATATCTATAATACCACTTTTTACGGGAAATCCTCTTTTCTTTATTGAAAGGGTTATTTAAAAGAGTGTTTGATTCGAGAATATGATACGCTTACTTCCTAACATCTACTGACGTTAGCCAAAACGCAATGTGGTGCGATTTGGGGACCCCCATCATTTTCATTTTCCATGCCTAAACGCGTGAGAATACTACACTTGCGATCACACAAATTGTAACCTAATAGAATACACAAATATGGCAACATGATTTCTAACAAAAAATAAGTAAGACTGGTTCATCCTCTATATTCTTATGAAAGTCCGAAAAAGTAGATCGAGAGACTCTCATTTTCTTAAATGCATACACAACTCATAACTTCACCGATTGCCATAACTCGAATAAAACGCGGTTTGTGAATGTCAAAAGTTGGAAAAGTTAGAGATAGATGCGACCCAAGTGCAGTATACCAGTTTTTAGGCTAGTGGTGCGATTTAGGAAGCGGTGCAATATAAGTAACTCTCCCTTATGTCTGATAAAAACTTTTTCGTGAATATTATTGTGTTTCTTTCTGAACTTAGGACTCTCTTTTGGCATATATTGGCCAAAATCGGTCATGTTTACGATTTTCTTGTGAATCCGTAAGAGAGCTTTATGTTTTATTTCACTTTATGTAATAAATATACCCATTGCAATGGAGTCACACTTAGTTAATCCTCGTATTGAATATATAGAGAAAAACAAGATCTCACTACTCCATTCCTCATTTTTACAAGTAAGCCTCACTCCCTCTCCATTGTGCGAATGAAATTGTTGGAGGGGTTGAGGTTCAATCTGACCTCTTGGCTGAATAATTGAGATACTGATGATACATAGACCATCGTTATGTATTTGTATTGGACGATATAGCGATTAGGTTTCAAATAATTAATATCGTGGGATAATGTAAAGGGTTAGATGAAAAAGAGGACTTGGTTATCCCAATCTCACCCGCAATAAAGACGTTACAGTTCTATTCTATTTTAACCGCCATTGTTAAACATAAAGGTGAAAACAAAATTTACTTTCTTCTCGTAATTTTGCCCTTCAGCCATAACTTACTTCCTCAGTTTCTTTTCTTTTATACCATAAACTATTTTTAAACTGTAAAATCTCTGTCACAATTCAATGGTATATCGTTGATGACAAATTCAAAGAAGAAAGTTGAAAAAAATAAATAAAATAAACTTACAGAATAAAAATAAAATATACCTACAGAATAAAACTATTAAGTGCTTAAGAAATAAATTAGATATTTTGAAATCTATAAATAGAATACTTGAACTAATTTTATAAAGATAAAGAAATTCATGGTATTTAACGTTAGGATAGGGATGGGAAATGTGCTTAAATAAAATTTCTTTAGAAATTGAGTTTCAGCCGCACGTCTCTTCTTTGCTATCTTATGCACCTTATCCTATTCCTTGTATAAATAAAACAAATGTTTAGGGATAATACTATTATTTACTTTCATTGACCGTTAAGGCTATATGGGCCTTTTGTGGCTGATACCATGGATCGAACCCCGGACGTCTTCCACATAGCCACGCCCTTTACCTACATGGCTATTCAAGAGCCCAGAATACCCTCCCATTAGGCCTTTTCTAAATCCCCACATCAGATCCTTATGGTTGCGCCTTAACTACTCGAGCAATTTTCCTTAATTTGATCCTTTCTACCTCCCTCGCCCTCTCTCTATACCTATAAAGATACTTAATCAACTCCCTCCTTTGCTCTCCCGCTGAAATAGCAGACATTTCTCGCTCCTCCCATTCCCGTGCGAATCCATTCACCTTTCATGTTTTCTCTTTTGGTCTCCGCCGCGCGCCACGTAAGGAAAAAAATTGAAGATCGGGTGGAGGAGATGACGTGTTTGTGTGCGTTGCTCTTTGAAGGAGGCACCTTCCATCGAAGGGATTTCTCTCTTGCCAGGAATCTGGCGGGAGTGAAGTTTTCTTGGGCACAATGTGGATGGGAAGGCGCCGACGGCAAATCAGGAGACGACGACGACGCCGGGAGAGGAGGGATTGAAGGGAGATGAATTGAGTGGGAGATATGGATTCCCATAGGGCGGAGGGACCGGGACAGAGGGAAGATGACATACAAAACGAGTTGAGCGAAATGGTGTCTGCGTTACGGAAGGTTATTCGTAATGTTTAAAGAGGATGAAGGGTGCAATTTGGGAGAGGTCGGATATTGAGGAAATGAGGGCGCTTGGAATTAAATGCGTGGTTTTTGGCCGGGGTTCCGCGTTACGAGGAGAATAAATCTGAGTTATTCCGTTCCGGAAAGGTCCGTATGGAATTGAACTGGTATTTATAAACAAATTCCATAAAGTCCGACATCACCTTGGAGTTCCTCAGTAACGCGGAAAACGCGCATTACTCAGAAAGAATAAAATCACGAAATAGACAATTATCGTAAGATGAATTAACTCGTACAATTTTAAACGAAAAGATTAATTGAATTTAATTTATAGTTATTAGCATTTTTCATCCCCATACCGTTTTGTGTGATATTTCGCAACTAAAATTCGTAGAAGGAAATATTAATAGCACGCAGAATTGCATGTTTCCTTTGTATTTATGTTTGTTTCGAATGTGTTTTTTCCGTTTGAGAATGTTAATGAGATTAAATTACCACAAAGTTTATAATTCGATGCATGGAAAATGCATAAACTCGTACAATATGAGTGAGAATTCTGAGTTATCCAGCAAATCTCATAAAAAATATTTTCCTCTCCACACATGTGAACCAGATGGTGAAGTTGAATTGAACTGTGCTTAATTCTTACCTTTAAGTGACCGTTTCCCATGCAGAGAAAGTAATGTAAGGTTCTTCTTAAAAGTAAACACGGTTTTTTGTATGAAAATTATGCATAAAGAGAAAAAAGGAATACAATTCATAAAAGCATCATGGAAGTAACTTCCAGCAGGTTCATTACTTGAAAAATAAAATATATACGCATACGTCTAAAGCTTGAGATGAGTATCAAAAAAATTACTCGTAAATTATTGAAAGATATAATAAATTAGTATGCATGAGGGTCTAAATTTCTGCTACACTTTTGGATTAAATTTTAAGGGAATATTTGACTAAAACATGGTGTGCTTGAATATATTAGCAGCGATCGCAAAAGTTTCCGAAGAAAGCAGTTTAAGAGAAATTTTTCCCCATGCCCTCCGTACCAATTACAGGAGATTTCTTGACGTGTATCAATCAAACTTTCCAATGTTATTTTCCATGTTTATTCTTTTCATGTTTTCATTTTATTGTAGAGAGTTTTATGCATTATTCTGAAACGTCATACTGTATAACTTACTTAAATAGTAGCAAGTCCATGCCCTGCAAATTAATATTAAGAGAAGTGATAACTTCTTGGCGAAGAGTAACGGATGCCAGAAACATTCTGAGTAAAGAAACGCTCTCTGTTTCTTCAACGAAAATAAATTCAACGAATTCAACCTTTCACAACATCTGACAAAGAAGGAACGCCCTGATATGAAAAAGACCTATAATCTCAAATTTGAAAGAAAGGAGACATTTCGCAGGCCATAAAACTCCCCAATATTTGTCTCACGATGATATTAGCATACTAAAAGTAACATTTCTATATCCACCATCCGCAATTTCCCGCGATTGAATGCCTTTAAACTCCTCCGATCTCCCTCGTCTAAATGATATTTTTTATCTCCTTTTGCGTTCTTATATGATGATAGAAAAATATGGCCAGAATTCGGATGAAAAACGTAATGAAACTTTGAAAACAATTTGAGATGGCTTGCATATCTTTACATTAATTATACATGGTGATGATTCGTATTCATTTTCGTTGTTTCTAAGTCAAATAATATCAGGATGACTTTTCGAAGTTCGTCTAAAAATATCTCTACAACTTCCATTTTCCAGAAAAATGTAATATAAAAATTAAAAATCCATTTCATCGTTAAACATATTAGCATTAATTTCTATTGTATGGTTATTTAAGTTATGGAATTATGAATAGCTAATAAAAATCCATATTTATGGACCTTGAATCGCAGTGCAGAGCCAACAGTGAGAAATATTAAACCCTTTAGAATAACCTATTTTTCTGTTGTAAAATTTACTAATATAAAGTTAAAAAATAATAACAAAATCAATAATAAAAGAACTGAAAATATTCTTACAATATATAAGCAGGTAAGTACATTCCTCTTTTCAATATTTATATCTACAAATATACATATCAATCACGTTACTTCCTTTCGGAGAAAGGACGATTTTTGATTCGTTTTCTCAGAACATTTCTCCATGTTGTTCCTTATTGCAAATATCTTGCGTTTCAGTTACTTCCGTACATTTTTCACTCATCACCTTTTATTTTTCAAACTCACTACGTCCTTTTCCTTCAGAATCTTATTATCTATTTTCAAACAGGTTTTTCTCCGATTCTTCTCTCTCATGAAAATCACTCACAGTCTCATACAACATCCTAGTCATTTTACGTTAATGAAAATTATAATTAATAACCTCCTTAAAAATGTGTATTTTGTATAGAAAATTACTGTAATATAACTGCAAGGAATCTCTTCGTAACCAGAATAAAACCTGAGGTTTGGGTTATCAAAAGAAAAATCATACATTGCATTACCTCAGGTTTACAAATATAATTTAGATGTCATAAGAAATGAAAACGAGAATTGCAGTATACTGAGATATTAATATATTTTGTAAATATTCTATATTATATAAGCTAAATAAACGAGCTTTATAAGCTTATATAAGCTAAATAAAGATGCTTTTAATTTTAACCAAAAATACCCTCTCCCTTTTTCCTTGTCTTCGATGACTTGGTCGTAGCTTAGAAACTTAGGTGAACTATATATAAAAAGTTTCTGAAATACAGAACTAGTAGACTCAGGAAGTTATGCATCACTATCGGCGAGTGAATTAAAACTACGATTTTTTGAAAACGAGCTTTTTATACGTTCAATTCGATGAAAGACATTTTTTTAACTTATTAATATAATAATACAAAATTAAACATAACTACTTAAATATACAATTCTATATTTCAATAGGTCTGCGTAATCTTGCGTTGTTATTATTATCAAATCGAACGCTGCAAGTTAGCCAACTGGCTAGGTGGCAACGCAGTAAAAGTTTACAAAAACAGAACAGAATAAAACATCATAAACACAACACAATCAGGCATCATAAATACAATAACACCGACATTAGAAATACGCAATAAGAACAACATCATAAGTACGATGCAGCATGGTTTTCATAAATCACTCACAAATATATAACATTTATCAAAAAATAATTATATTACATTTACTTTTACAAAGTCATAGTTATAGTACTATATCAACTCATCAATAAAAAACAGGATTATTAAGTACGTAATTTACACGGACTAAAATTTACCTTGGTTTTAAATTGCCAAAACTCATCAGGAAATGGCTCAAAAACTTCCGAGGATAAACCATTCCAATCATTAATTGTTCTATCTAAAAATTAATACTTTCCATAGTTCTTTCGTTGCAGTAGAGATTCTATTTCAAATGAGTGGTCCCTTCAGCCTCTATATATGGGATCTTTCAGCCTACAACAAATATCTACCCAAGCGGGTTTATCCGTAAATGCCTTATAAACACCACCTAATCTAAATACCTTCCTTCTTTTCTCTAGTGTATTATGAAATTCTACCAAGTGAAGGCCGAAAACATCCATTGTTTTTATAAATATCCCTTAAAGGCAATATATTTAAGCTTTCAAGCAGTGAAATACGGTGACAAAAACTACACAACAACCGCACAAACACTATAATATTGGTGATAAAAAGATCCCTCCATCCCTTCCAAAGATCTAAAACGAACGTAAAGCACCGCTTGTGTGTGTCTTGCAATGTATTCTCCGTTCACAAGCATTCACTATTACAATGAAACGCGGAGAGAAATAACGGAATACGCTGTACCTTTCGCAATTTCCAGATTTTTCTCAAAGCCATGATTGACTCTAAATATTTAACCTTCCTATCCTAGATATAAAACGCATGCTCGAGACATGATGAAAAAGAAAAGAAGTCATTTTCCCAACTTTTCAGAGCGAGCGGAACCTAAAGATTTGCCGCCCGAAACTTTATTGAGACGAAGAAAAGTAGGATTTCGAGGAGAAAATGAGTTCCCAATCTTCCGAAGAAACATATAGATATGGAATTCGATAAAAGGAAAACACTCGGCTCCGCTGGAAATAAAATTCGCGGAGAGAAGGGCGGCTTGAGTCAGGGAAAGGTGCTGCATTAGAGGAAAACTTGGAAAGGCGCGACGGCTGTGGGGAAACATCGATTTGAAAGGGCGTTAGGAATCGATGGCTTCAAAAATAAGACGAATTTATAGAGTTGCAGCTCCGCCTGGAATTGGGGAAGAGAATGAAAAGGTGGAGTGCCTTCGGATGGAGCGGAGGAAAAAATAATAAGCGATGAGAGAAAGTATTGAGGCGGAAAAAAGGAGATTTAGGTCCGAGGAGAGGGAAAACGCCGAGGGAACAAAACTGCAGCCACAAGTCGAATTAATTACGTGAAACGTTCCATCGTCATTGAAAGGAAAGTCACTTAAGGCCCGGCTGTTTTTTCCAGCAGAAAATCGGTCAGCAACTTTCCAAACAAAGGGTATTCTTTCGAAAATAACTTCCCGAAGACACCTCTGCAAACAAAAGTAACCGAACCGCATAGAATGGGAAAAAAGGAAGAAGAAAAGTACTCTTTAATGAGGCCGTGCATCTAAAACTGAATGACTGTTTGATGAATTTATTTTCTCTAGACTGGCGCGCAAAAACTGGGAACTGAAAGGAATAATGCTAATTGTATTCCGGGAGGAAAAGTTTTTTAGATCCGTAAGGGAATAAATTTTCATTAAATCTCATTTTCATGCTTCTAACAAGCACGTTCTTACTTGACAATATTATTATTTAATATTCCTTTGAGTTCTTTCTCAGAAAATTCAACTCTCATGTTAGATAATGGTAAGTTATTCTTTAGTATTATTACACGTCCTTGAGGAGATGCTAAAAACGTATATCAAAGGATCAAGTTAAAATTTGGGATATTAAGCCCCTGTTGTTAGCTTTTTGCTTTTAAATGTTCACTGAAATACTATTAATTCCATTTTTCTTATTATTTTCCTCCTAAAAATAAATAGAAACGAATCTAAGAAAGCTATGTCTTATACTTTTAAAAGAACTTGAAATATATACGTTCCAGTAACATTTAGCTGAATAACATTTCTGTCAGGCTCGTTTCTTACTTGATATTTAATTACATAGGCAAACAAAATTAGATATCTAACAGAATTTATTGTGTTCAAATATCAAAATACTAAATCAATGGTGTGCAAATGCGGCTCTTCATTCTGTTAAGCGAGATTGAAAATTGAAATCCGTTTTTTTTAACCTCTTCGAACATATTCGTTTGAACCTCTTTCACTGAATTTTGTAAATTAACTAAGTACGTAACTAACTTTTTGCTGGTTAGTTAGTTACACTCAAAAGGGCATTCATCAATACGAGATATCCTTCTGAGTTGACCAATCATCATGTAAAAAGGGCGGCCAGACGATTTTTTTAGATTTTATGAGGCATCAACATCGAATTATCTCCATTTTTTTAAATTTTGTATTAATATACATTTAGAACAAAATTTCGATACGAAATTATTAAAAAATTCGATAATATTTTCTCCTAGAATTTTAGCTAGTTCTTGGTACCATTAAAAATCGTTGTATTTATCATACAATTTTATTCCAATTTACGCAGATTCAACGCACTCGATTTATTCTTCGGTGCCACGTATCGTGTAACTTTGGGGTATCACTGTACTCCTTTCTTCGCACATCCACCTTTCAATACCACACATTAGGGTGTGGCAAGTGCACATTAAACATACCAATCTTCACCTATGTTGATAATTTTTCGCGTTTGGTCGTGTATACTTGAATCTCATTCAACTTGGAGTACGATTCCCACTGGCTTCACGTCGGGTATGAGTTCTTATCTTGAGTCTAAGATGAACCAGACTTTCTAGACCAATTTGTGCTAACGATATTTTCTACCCAAGTTAGAAATGAGTGAATATTGCATAAGGACAATAATTTATAGAGAACATTGTGTAAATATTTTTTATATTCCAGCAATGAAATACTTAATCATACATAAAAAATAATTTTTATTTCAGGATAAATTTTAAATAAAACAAAACATACTTTCAAGACTTCGAGGACAACTATAAAGTATAACAGTGGCATGTTGTGCGATCTGCCTTTGACTGGACTTTGAACTTCCCTGTCATGACAATGATAAAAGTTACAAGAAGGTAGAGTATGGGACTGGGTCCCAGTAGACACTCAGTGCTATACAGTCTGGTCATTTCTATAATTTAAATTAAAGTATGCTTTTTTGCAGATTTTTACCTCCAAATATGATTCTCTGGGAATACGTGAAATATCAATTACTTCAAAAAATGTACTGCATTATTTTTGAAAATGTATTTCTCAGTCTCCGGAGACCAGAAGTTGGTACTCCGAGTGTTAAGCCTTAAAGGGTATTTACCACTAGGGCACTAGCCTGTTTCCTAAAGATACACAAACCGTTTCTGGTTTACAGATAAAGTAACGTGCTACAAAAAATTCCCTGAGGATAACCAGACGTAGAGCAAACGAGTGTTGATTTTCGGATGCATCCATGCATAAAATACATTAGAGAACGTTTAAGAGATGACTTGTGGAAAAGGGCACCCGAATGTATCCCACCGCTTTCGCAGCGAACGCATGAAGAGAAAATCTTATGTTTATGCATAAGTTACCCATGTTCCCAAAAGGTGTTGAAAGCAAAGTGCGGAGCCGGCGTCTAACGGGGAGGAAAAAAACGGCGCATAAACGCGAACTTTTTATTGCGAAGAGAGACCGCGGGAACGAAATAGTAGCGTCGAAAGTTCAAAGAGAGAAGGGAATAAAGCAGCTTGAATAAGGAACGCTCGAATGAGGCAAAAAATGTTTACTTTTGAATGTGAGCGCAAAGCTCGACTTAAGTCGGTTTGCACCAAAAAAAATCTCGTTTTGCCCGCCTTTTCCCTCATTCTACGTTTTTTTATACTTTGCACTTTGCTCTCGGTTTCTGTCCCGACTTTCCCTTGCATTTCGAGAGTAGTGGTGCCCGTGTACGGTCTGGTTGAAAGCTTGCGCCTCCTGCGAAGATATAATTTTTCGGCTCGGACGAGTCCACCTGTCAAGGACTACGTAATATAGGGGTGTGGGTGGCCAATGAGGCGATAGACCAGTGGCTTAGGTCAGGGGAACCCAGTTACCAGACCGCATGCTGAATGTGGCTAACTCCTCTCGCACTGCCCAAAAATTCAACGTGAATGTCATTTTCATAATATGACACTCAAGAATTACGTTTTCAGCTTAAAAACTCTCTTCCGATTCATTCTATTCAAAAAACAATACCCCGAGATTACAGAAAATAGAAAATAGAAAAATATATATTAGATCAAAATATTCCCACTCTCCATGAAACTTAATGAAACACCTCCCAGGTCTAGACTTATCTGAGAAAATTATGCCTCCATTAATTATGTTCACAATTATTATCTCCAAAGCCTAAGAAGCAAGCTGGAGGGAAACGATGGCAATTTTCTGGCAAGAAAACATAAACTCCTGTTAAAATTTAAAATGTAGTAGCATGTATCATAAACCCTATAATATGTTTTCTCAATCATCGAACTATATCAATAATTATGTACACATCCCGGTATATTTCCTTTGGATTATTTATTAATTACGTATGTTTCTTTATCTTAATTTTTGTTTGGCAACAGCAGATAAAACAAGTTCATTATTGTTCAAACTTTCTACAATTTGATGTCATTTAAAATAAATATTCAACAAACAGGGAAAAACTAGCCAAAATATTACGTGTATCTAAATGAAATGCAACCCACGTACATTTAAATTGATAATAAATAGCCTGCAGCAATACGTAATGGACACTTGGTGTAGTTACATAACTCTTCCTTTCCCTTTTCACCCCCTGAGGCAGCAACGCCCATTCTTTTGTCCTTCATAGAACAGAAATATATTAGCACAAATGTTGCTGCTCTCGAAACCAAGAGTTCCTAAGTTTCAGTGTAGTAAATTAAAAGAGAAGGGAAATTGTGATTGCGAAGTTAAATACTTTGGTGTTACTGCAACGAAAATCTATCGCAATACGAAAACGAATGTCTATCAAACAACAAAATATCTCGCAAAATGCATTTCATGCAAAGCGGAAGGGGAAATATACTCTGATTTCACTGTTACATATCCCATGTTTTACCAAGAGCTTATTCAAGGCACACTCATGTACCGCGGCACACCGACCGGGCTAAGGCCCTTCCCCTCCTTTCGCGCAGACATAAGCCACAAGATTTCAACCAGACAATACATTTTTGCAGAGACGTCTTCGCCGCCGTGCCGCCGTCTTACGCCCCAACGTCCCAGATTCTCGTAATTTATTCTAACGCGTCCTAATTCCTCATCTTGCGACTCCCCTAAACGTCGGCGGATTTTTATTATTAAGCCCCTTCACTTTCTAACTTTGCCTCATCTCCCTTTTTCTCACTTTCCCCGCAATTTTTCATTCCCTTTTCTTCTAACCTTAAGGCTCGTGTTATGATTCCCCTCTCCAGCGCCTCTTCCCCGCGCCCCATCCCGTTCTCGTTCCCGAAATGAGTTCCTTCGCTCTCCGCCGTTTCATGCAATTCTCTTTATATTTAAAGGTCCCATTTTCTAATTCCTTTATTCCCTCGGTCCCGACGTAAGAAAGAAATTTCCCTCTTTCTCCCTTCTGATTCCATCTACTCGTAACGAGACCTTTCTTTCGTCTCCCTTACTGAGAGTTTTTCATTTACACTCCTCCCTCTTTCGCTTTCAATACACCCTTTCGTCTCCCCGACCGTGCTCTTTGCGCCCGTTCTGTTTGCGTTATTCTTCCATATTCCGTTTTATCTTTGACTCCATCGTTTACTTCTTGTTTTCCTCGCGTCAAGCCTCATTCTCTGCCATGCGCGATTTGAATCGCCTTCCCTTCCGTTATTTACAAGCTTATATTTTACAGCGCAGCTCTTGTTGTTGAGCGGCGTTTACTCTACCGCTTCTCGAGTTTTGTTTTATTGAAATCCGTGTTGTTTCATGCAAATTCAAAGAGAATTTTCGGGGTAAAGCTGGGCTAACAGAAGCCAATTAAGATATCCCTCTACTGAAAACTCAAGCTCTAAACTATAGTGAATGACTATAAACGATATTAAAAATCATCAGTCTAAACTGGAATTGCTGTTTAGTTCATGATAATAAAGTATGAGAATTATAATAACAATATAATTGTCGATACTACGCACCTCTACGTTACTTAAAAAGTTAGAGGGGAAGATTACACTCTGAAAAGAAAGATGATGACAAACTTAATTTCAAATTATAGTGATTAAATAATGTTTAGGTTTAAACGCTGAAATGTTCAGGTAAAAGCGTCACTCATAGAGATAGAGACATAGAATAATGATGCGTCAAACATTATTCTTGCTTATAATTAACATGCTTAAACCTTCAGATGAATATTTATTTTATTTATGCGATGAACAGTAGAAAAAGGAAATTGTTTTAAAATATTAAAATTTAAGTTTTTTAATTATTGATGATAGCTCATTCTCTCACAAAATTATCTACGCATCGTTTTCTTAATAGGGTAGTATGTGAAATAAGCCGACAGATATCCTCATGAAAAATAAATTACGGCGATAATCTTGACTATAGATATTCGTAACTTATTCTTAATTAACATTTCTCTCGTATTTTAATCTTCCCAATATAATAAAAATATGAGGTGTCATTCTGCGAAAGAATTATTAACTATTTATTCCATTGAAATTTTAAAGTGTATATTATTGCCAGGGTTCCCCCTAAGTTACGCGCCTGAGTGGACGAGCGATACTACTTTAAGGACTGACGAACTTTGTCGAGCGCCCACAATTTATTAAATATTTGGCAGCCATAGCCAGGGTTTCCGCAAATAAATTAATGAATATCATAAATAATATAAATACCACGCACTACTACGAATACTAATCGGTTCATTTTGTATATTAAATGAGAAAACCGAAAATTTGCAACTTCAAACTACTCATTGGCATTAGCCGCGTAGTTTCATACGTTAAGCTACCGCATCAATTTTTTTGCCTACGAAAGAAAGAAAAATGGAGGGAATTATGACTATTGCACTTTTCCGCCATTGGTCATTCATGGATTATTACTTTAGGCTTACATATCTTCCCTCGCGGAAGCATCCTTAACAAAATCTCGCTAAAGAAATTTAGTATTTTATTTTCTCTGTCGCGACTCTCACCTCTACATTTTAATCACAGAGATTGTTACACTTAACCACAGCTTAGTTTGCATTCCTTCGCATCTTCAAAGTCATAATTTAGGAAATGCATTGCTAAAAAGGTAAAAAAAATGAATACGATTTTCTCTGAAATATTCAAAGCCCCAGCTTTGTAGTAGATGCATGGATTTACAAAGCTTTAAAGCTTATCTTTATTTTATAACTCTATATGCATTCTATCATAATACATGCAGCATTAACTTTGTTCACATAAGAGCAAAAGAGAGTCAAAACGTTATACGTAACTTTCCCGTCACTAAGGAACATCAATGAGTAACCTTTTCCTTTCCTGAAGAGTCAAACATTTCTCCATTTTGGGCAGATTTATCGTTTCCGCGATAAACATTTTCCTCTGGATTCAAAAAGGTCGCTCCGCTAAATAATCCCCACGCAAATTTAGAAAACCACAACACTTCCCTTCAATAACATCCATCTCAGGCCTCGAAAACGGCATTTGCATAAGGATCCCTCAAAAATATTCAACGCGGCCTTTACACCTTGGACAAATGCTTTATTCCCCCCTTCACTTCCTCCTTAACCCCACTTCATGCCGTGGGTCCCAATGGCCCTTCTTCATCACCACGCACGCATTTTCAGCGATCTCTCTCAGCTATCTATTTAATCTCTCCCTTTTTATCCTTTGGTGCACGAAATAAAAATTGAGACACCCCTCCGTCTTATCCCTCCTTTATGCTCACGCTTGCTTTATTTACATAGCGTGGGAATTGCATCAAAGAGAAAGGGATGGGCGTTTAGAATGTGCAAGTCACATACAGAAGAGAAGATGGATAGAAAACCTGCTCCAGCATTCGGAGAGAAGAAGGGAAGGCATAAAAAAGAGAGTAATGAAATTGTAAGCAACGTCACGCCCCGCTCGGGATTTGAGCGAAGCATAAAAGTGGAAAGAATGTCGCTATCTTCCGACTGCGTCGCGAAACCTTTCGTTTCTTTCAGACATTCCTTTTCTTCTCTCCCTTTCCGGCATCTTTGAGCTCTCGTTCTTTCTTATCGCGGGTGAAATGAGAGTTTTTTTTTCTGCCGCCATTTTATATTCGCTCTTCATTTCTTGGCGCGATTTTTTCCCGCGATTTTTACCCGCGCTTTTTTTCGCGCTTCTCTCTCTCTTTCGTTCGTTTTTCATTCGGTGTTTTTTTTTCGCTCACCTTTTTTTTTCTTCTGGAGTTGAGAGATGGAGCGACTGAAGGGTATGAATATTTCATTTTTGATATGCAAAGAACAATGGGTGGGTGAGTTTGAGAGCGAGAGGTTGAGGGGAGTTACCGGCGCTTCCGTTCCTTACCGCCCATGGGGTCTTCGGGGGGCGGAAAAGAGATGGGAAAAGAAAAGGGAAGGTTGGAGACGAAGAGAGAGAGAGAGGGACATAAACGAAAAAATGAGAAAATGGGAAGGAACCAAGGGGGAGCGTGGGGGATGGATGTGGTACCAAGGGTTGGAATTCGACGAGGAAGAGTTGGGCTGGAGAAAAAAAATAAAAGAAAGGAAACTCCCGAAAAGTTGGCCTCCGGCTTACACCAATGAAAAACGTTATTACATTTTTTCGCATCTTTTTTTCCTCAGTCATCTCTACTCTTTACTCGGTTAACATTTGCTACTCTTTGCCTGTTTTGTCATTCTGTGCGAGCCTTTCATTTTTTATCTTTCCTCCATGGGTGGAGACGCTTTCAAAACCGATTCGCCATTTCAGATGTCGTCTCCGGTCAGCCTACAGTTTTGAAAAAAAAAAATCGCAATTTTCTCCGAACTTGCTCTTACGACAGATCCAGAAGCTACGAATGATATCGTTTTACGATCGGAGTTCCCTTTGAATCGGAAGAATTTAAAACTTAATTTTTGCCAAAACCCTGCTTCGTTAATGGATATTTTTCACTTTCCTCTCAACGTCGACTAAAAGGTAACGTCTACCAACGCCTCTGAAGTATGAAACAGACTAATGCCGAAAGGAAATATTTTTAACTCGAAGGTATTCTATATAAGACGGGAATGTTAAAAACGAAGGAAAGAAGCACCTAATGAAACTAACACCGAAAAATGTGACTTAGTTTTCGGGCAAAATAAAGACTAATTAGTCCCGTCTTAAATTTAACCCATTAATAATAGAAACATAGCCTATGGCATATAATTTTGTCTTTTGTCTGGGCAATCTCCTTCAATTTGTCACTTATTTTCCCTTAAGGAAAGCCATTCTGCTATTTTTAACGGAAGAGCGAAATCTGTTTACAATAATTTTTCAAATTTGGACTCACTTATTTCAAAATATCAATCAAATAGGATTTGCAACTTTCGTGACTGTTTGTTTTTCAACGGAAATAAGATATCACTAGAGCGAGAAAACTTACCCTCTTAAAAAGTAAATGACAATGCATTGTATGTTAAAGTGTTTTGATTTCCCCCTGCCCCCCCTGCCACACGCCGAAATGCGGCTTGCAGGGTACTAATGTAGATGTAGATGTAGATGATTTCTTTAAAAATATTGAAATGATTTAGAGCTCTCAAGTTGCAATGTATAGCAATTCGCTCTCTCATTAATACCGCTATGTTACAGCTCCAAGGATACCAAGATTTTTTTAATATCTGAATAAAAACAAACATTATCCCGCCAGGTTTTTCTTTTCGTATCTTCACTCCGCTTGTGTGAATTAAAATATGAAAACGTTTCGCCAACTGAGCGATCATCAGATTGAAACAAAAATTTAAACATAAGCAACAAGAAGATGTGATGATGATAATGGAATAAATTCTCAATTACCTGAAGACGCAGCCGTACTGTTAATCAGGCCAATAAGAAACGTTGTAGCAAATGTGAGGAAATATCCGGTTCAAAATATGCTCGAGGAAAGGACCACGAAGTAAGCTCAATTACAGAGAATACTCTGTCGTTAGCATAATCACCTACCCTGTCGGATGTTTCCTTAGGTTCCGTATGGAGTATTCCCATCCAAAACATCTGAAATTAAACTCACGTCATATCTCTACCCTTTCCAAAGGAAGCTGACGAATGGGCTATGATAAACAGCTTTGATTTCTCTAACGTACATGTCCTCTGCCCTATACGATGTGCCAAGGCGTAAGATGAGAGCTCGGCGGGTGACTCCACAGCACTTGATCTACGGCTGCATAAAGATGTTTTGGAACCCTCCGTTACTGAGGCAGAGAACAAAGCAAGGCAATGACGGGGAGCGATTTCAACGTCCTCGACACCGGATGCGATGGTGAGCAAAGCGTAGGAGTATCAATTTTCTCATGCAGAGGCATTGCTAATTCAGGCGCAGCATTCACCGGAAAAATACGTTGCATTCAAAGCAAACTGATAAAGAAAACTATCGAGTCTCAAACTTTTGAGTACTCGTTTATCAAATTCGATAGCTTCACAAAAACGAAAATGAGACGAATTGGAGATTTTGTTTCAGTTCCACACATAGCATAAATTATATGATACATCGCCGTTAATTTCCATTCACCACATTCCGAATATCACGGTTTCAAATGAGAAAAGAATACGGTGAATTCTTCCTCGTTTTGATAGTTCATATGTTGCCTCTTCTGAAATTATACACGGTTATAGCGTTTAAGATTTTTACTGTAAGATTTTATACTCATTAATTAATCTGAAATGAATGTTATAATCATTTATCATTTATAATAAGGCTATTACTCCAATGTAGATGTAGTATTCCGCTCTAAATATGGAGTAGCCTTGTGAAGCTCTGCTAAGCTACACATTTTCTAAATTTAATGAATAGAAATAAATTACCGTTTCAGACATAACAATTAGCAGTATAAATATAAGCCGAGTTTTGAAAAGAAAATGAACTGCCGATAGCTATACATCTATTCTTACAGTACGGTCTTTCCTGGAATCGTTCTTTGTAGAAATAGCCGAATTTTTCCGAAAAAATATCGGATGAAAAGCAAAAACATGAAATAAATTAACTTTTAAAACTCCTTGATAACTTTAAAAATTCATTCAGTCATACGCATAAGCTACTAAAAGTAATTTCTTACACGTTAAAGCAAAATTATTACAAGTTAGTCCTGTGACATAGTTTCCAGAAATAGGTGAGATTTTAGACACTTCGTAAATTTATCCTAGAGAATATCCTATTTGGGAAAACTCAGTAGGACTTGAAAGAGCTTTACTGTTTTGTAGCAAGCAAACAGGCAGCAGAAATACAACAAATAAATATTCCTATTTCATTTAATAGTTAATTAATCACATATTTATGCCACTTTTCATGTAGATACAGGCATAAAAGGAAAACAAAAAAAAAACAAGTGGTGAAATTAGGGAAACCTGAGAAAATATGGCTTTGAATAAAGGGACGTGTTTTTAGGCAGATTAAAAAAAAAACATTTTTTTAAAACGATTGTAGAAACAGGAAATAAATTAACAAAATACAGTGAGAATACAATAAAAATGAAGAAAGCAAAGAAAAGGAATAAAATGATTTTAAATAAACTTCTATATACTTCCGAAGAATAGTCATTCTTTCAATTCACCCTATTCAATAAAAACCCTTTCACTGGGTAAAGACGAGATATTTTTCGGAGTACAATAAACAACGTAGGTACTATATATGAATAGAATTGTTTATAAACCTGTACATTTGGTTTGAAGATTTCGAAACAAAAAGTCCTTAGAAGGACTTTTTGTTTCGAGATTTAAGAACTTAAATTATAAACAAACAATGCTTATTAACATCTCCACCACGGTTACAGAACGTTCTCAAAGCCTTGTATACAAAGAGATATCTAAGAGGTAGTTTGAAGACATGTAAAGTGGAAAAAAATGGAATCATTCTTGAGGAGTGCGTCATTACTTAAATTACTTTATTATGATAAATTTTCTTTGAATAACATATTTGGAAGCTATCACAGATACTTTTGGCATGCACATCGCCTCCGGAATATTAACCTTAAGTTTCTTTAAATAATTCTTTTATGAAATTTCTGTTATTTGAGATTCGAGTTTACATTCTAAGTCGACGATAAGAAGCTGAGCGTTCTTTTAAGAAGCATATCATGGAATGTCAACTAAGTTTTATGAACTTTCCAATTGCAAGCATATGATAAATATGAAAAAGTTACAGAAATTGGAAAAATCTATCTTAATCGGAATAAAAGAATATGTTCCATATTCAGGATAAACTTAGCTCTTTTAAGCATGATAAAATTCCGCGAGAACGCACGCCAAAAATAATCGCGAGTAAAGCGAAAAAACACGCGCAAAACTTGAGCGAAGAGACTAGAAAACTTGGTACACATCAAGGCGTTTCTGACTCGGAACAGCGCTGGATGCGAACTGATTTCGTTTGGAAATACGTGGCTCGCTCAAAACGGCGAAGAGAGAGAGAGGGAGAAAAGAGGGCTAAAATGACCGCGTTTTCACTTCCGATGAGCTTCCGAAGTGCCGTTGGAGAGCGAAAAGACCGTCCCTATGACGCCCCACCGTCGGATTCTCAGTCTGCCTCTCCGACGCATGCATAATGGCACGGAAAGATGATCGGACTTTGTTTATAAATGTTTTCCCACTCACCCCCCGCTTCGTGAGGATTTCTGAGAGGCGGAAAACCTGCGAAAAAAGTTCCCGTCTTGTCATTTCCGGGAAATGGCGTACGCGCCCCGGCTTCCTTAGTCTCCCTGACGGAACAAAAAAATCTACTTCTCACTCCCAGCAAAACCTGTCAACTCTGAATGAAGTGACCCATCCTTCAGCGGTTGAAAGCGACATCTCTCAGCGTTTCCGAGGATGACGGCTCCGAGAGATAAAAGGAGAGCGAAAAAAGGTGGCGCGGGATTTTCGGAGGAGAGCAATAAAAAAATATATGTATATGTCCTCCCCCCCCCCACCGTTTTCGGAATACAAGGCAATGGAGAAAAAAGGGTCCTTGTTCCGTGGGTGAGCGGGAGTTTTTTTTCGCACATTTATCTCCCGAATGAATGTCTTGTTTTATTTTTACTCTCGACCATCGCCCGGGTGTTTTGTGCCCCTTTTTCGGGACTCAGACATGCCGCTGCGAAATATCGAATGGTTCGGGAAATGGGTGTTTCGTTTTTTGACGCTGTTTACTTGGGATGTAGGAATTATTTTCTCGAGCGGCGTTGAACGTGTGACTTGTTCCGAGCGTCTTTGCACTAAGTGAATCGACTCGAATACTTGTAGTGTTGTTGTTAGGATCCTTCGATGACGAGTTGAATTTTACTGTATTATTTCAGTGTGTTCGTTCAGTTAAAACAATCCTCCGTATCAATCCTTTTCTTTACCTAAACCAGGGACTCAGCTAGGGGAGGGTATACAGGGGAGGGTTTTGGAGCCATCGACTAAACACTGCATTGCCTACAATCCAGGGTCAGGAATTCCTCCGCCCTAAATTTAATTAAAATAGAAATTGATTTGTTTTAACCTGCGAATTACCAGCGTTATTTATATGACATAACTGCGAGATACCATTCTATCGCATGCTTTCGTTTATTGTTGGCTCATGGGGGGGTTGAACCCCCAAAACCACCCTATTGACTACGCCTCTGCTAACAATTGTCATTGATGAATTCTTTTTCAATATGAAAAAACTATTTCAAGGTATAATAATCAACCACAAACGATGTAAAACTGCAAACATTATCGTGAAATTATCCAAATGTAAGAAATCACTAAAACTTTCACAAGTGAATGTTGAGGTACACTACTTCGAACTATGGCAAACACATTAAATCAGAAAAAATAATTAAACGCGCTGAAAATGGATTAATCATTGATATCACAAAATCAAATGAGAGAAAGACCTTGAGAAATGATTTATATGTTTAAATGTATTTAATAAGAGCGTGGTAAAACCGATATTACAACATCGTCCTTTTTATATTCTAAATTGGATTTTGAATGAAATAGATTAGAAACGTCTTAAAGATTGAGAGATTGGAAAATTCCCTCTTACATCTAACCCATAAGGCACAAGGAAACGGGTTAAGGTGACTTAGCACGATAAGGCGTGCACCTAGGAAAATTTTCATGGAGAAATGGACATGAAAAAAGTCTGACGGAACCGGGACTCGAACCCAGGTCTCCCAATTTGTGTGATTGCTCTACCCATTGAGCTATCCCACCAGAACGTTTCTCCAGTGTTTGGGAAACTTATGTGTTATCCTTAAAGGGGCGTTATCCTTCCACCACTTTGTACGGTCGGTGCCAATATGAGCCTATGGTTGTGAACAAAACCTACCAAACAGTATGGAGAAATTTTCTAAACAAAAGATAGCTCAATGGATAGAGCAACCAAACGGCAATTTGGAGTTCCCGGTTCGAGCCCCGGTTTTTCAGGCTTTTTTCATATAACTTTTTTCGCAACTAATAATACAAAATTAGCTACCAGCAACAATGTATATGTTTGACATATATTTCACAATTTATTAGGAAAAAATCATTCAGTCATTTTCATGATGCGATAGCTTGAATTATAAATAATGCGAAATCGATGATTCAACTCTAGAGGAAAACTGTCCGCAAAATTCAGAAATTGGAAATTATATGACGTGCTTGAAATACACGCAACATTCAAAGCCGCAGAGAACCCGGAAATTTATGGTAATACTGCCCAGAAAATAAACATTGATTTCTGATTTCGGTTCGGAGTCACATGTTTAATTCCAAATGCTGATAAAATTTGCCAACCTCACAATTGAAAATTCCCATTGAGGGACATTTTATTAGAGGAAGAGCGCCGACACCGACAATTCTGGGAATGAGAACATGCTCCATCGACCAAAAAACCGGAAAGAGGTAATCACATATCCGTAGCCTTTCAAAGACATATTAAGGAAATGAAACCCTGCCGACTTAATTCTCTTGTACGATTTCTCTTGAAATAGCTTTTTCGTTCTGAGTCCCCGCATTGAACCATAGTGTTAGGTGTCACCTTTCTTCTTTCGCGAACGGAATTCCGAGCGATGCAGGGCCAATTTAATTCACATCTGGCCCACGCCTGAAATGGGATTTGAAAGAATTCTAGTCATTCGTGTAATTCATTACATTTGGATGATACATCTTGGGAGCTTGGCTTTGAGGAAATCCACTGGGGAAGGGTTTTCTGAAATGCGTGCTCCGTTGATAGATCCTGACAGCGAGTTTTACACGCACTGAATGAAAGAAAAATATGCACTCTTCTGAGAAATACAGCAAGATAAATGAGAAAAAAGTTTGCATTTTTCATTTCCTTTTAGAAACTATTCGTGGTTATGCTGGAAAAAATTCTAGAAGTTAAACTATCTTGATTTGACCTATTGCATGAACATAGTAAAACGTCAAGGTGGATGAATAAAATGAAATGCAAAACTGCATATTAAAGGATAAACCCAGATACAGGCATAATTTCAACAGATATGTTATTCATGTCTATGTGAGTAACCTGCAAGCCACCTTTCGGCGTGTGGCAGGGGGTGCATGCACCATGACTCGATTTCCTAAATCGATTATTTTAGAGTATTGTTCGCGGAAAAAATGATTTCTTGAATCTATTTGTTCTAGAATCTATTTCTCTAATCTTTATCGGATTATCGGAACGGTCTATGTAACATGGACGCATTATATCTGTTACATCATCTCTGAACGGGCATTCTCTGAAATTATCCAGTAAATTGATCCTTTGTTGAAATCCTCTAACTTCCAAAGATTCCCATCTTGCGCCCTGAAGCATCTGAGTGACGCTCACTGATTTATCGTAGCAATTGTTCACTAAACGTATCGCCTACACTGCACCTTTTCTAATTTTTGAATACAACATTTATCGGCAAGGTATATTCATCCATATATTTTGACTCCAAATTACTTCGCAAATCCCGAAATACAATAATATCCGCCAATACTGAAAAATAATCAAACTTTCTCCATTTTACAAGAGCATGGCTCCATTTTGGTTTTTTAACTACAAATTCTTCCTAATAGTTCTCTCAGCTCCACACGTACCATATAATTATTCTAACAATAATAATAGGTTTAGTCTTTCGAATAGAATAGATAATAGGTTTGTATATTAATGCATTGGCATCTGACGAGTAACATGCTACTTTCCTTTCATAACAAAGTAGGCTCAGCAAGAAACATTCTGGCTATCTAAACTAATATCCGATAATATTATCTCCATTGGAATAATGTTTACTTCAATAGAGATACATATATCATCATTAAATCGCATATATTCATAAATCATATACAAAGGTACCTTGGTTAACGATGGCCTTAGTTAACGCACTTGGTTAACGACGAGAGGTGGTGATCAAAAATACGACGCAGTCATTGGTTTACGACGCCTTCTGGTGAAGATTGATATCAGCCTTTATGGCAATTCATTTTATCAATGATAATTTTTTGTTGTAAATAATAAATTATATATTTGTTTCAAGTCGAATAAATTTTATGAACCATATTTTAATAATCTATTAATCAGTATTATTTGCAAATTTGACATACTATATGGTTCTCGAAAATCGCGCTTTGGATAACGACGGTTTTGGATAACGACGACAACTGGAACGAGCTACCGTCATTAACTAAAGTACCACTGTGTCTTCATTTACACGAATTAAATTTATGCGCCCTATAACCAACCATTTATCTTTTCCTATACTTCTAGATAAGTAACAATAACGCTATTCGACATGTTTTTTCTCTGCCACCCGGTTTTTTCAATGCATACTTCCTTCGTATACTTTCTCTGCAATCCATTCCATCCCAACATTTGAACGATCCAATTTCCTCAACCTCCGTTTCGTTTCAGTTCACCGTTTGTTTTTCTACCTTTAGACTTGCAGAGGTTACTTTTTCCTGAGTTGACAGAAAAATATTGCTGCATTATAATACAACATGCTACGCTAAGCATCTGCAATTCCGCTTTAGAATGTCATTCTGTACCGCAACTTCTGTATAACGATTCCAGGAAAATCATCTCAGCTTACCCCAGCTGTGCGAACAGCATTTGCTTCGTTGAAAAAACTGTCTCGATATTTCTCAAATGCCCGATCTCATTCCTCTTCCTCCCCATCCATTCAGAAGTTCCTCCGTCTCTCTCTTTCTATATTGAAACCACTCACATCATCATATGTCATATCAATCATTCGGCTCCGTTTCATTCTCTCTTTTTGCCGAAACCATCGCCACATATTCCTTTAGTCTTCATCAGAACTTACTTCAGTTTACTTTCGCTGCTGTGTACCTAACTTTCACTCCCTTGTAGTTCTTGCGATTGCTCACATTGCGTATTTCGTTTCCTCGATACGCGAACTACGGATAGGATACAAAATCCGTGATAATGGTGACCTGATGGAGAAAAGTTTTGATATCCTGGGAAGAAGCTTCTAGTATTATTTTGAAAGGTATTTCTATGATGAATATACATTAAGTGATACTTGGTGAATTTCATCGTAGAACAACACTGGTACAAATTCACAAGAAAAAAATTTATATTTAAAAACAATTTTTTCTTGTTGAGTTGTACAGGTGTTGTTATTAAACATTCTTCCAGGCATATTTCTATTTCTTATGTCTCCATTACTTATTGTTATTGGGGTTAGTCTACTCTAGGAAATCAAAGGATTTTTTAAAATCAATATAGTTGCCTCCGGACAGCCAAGTAGGAAGCGCTATCGTCTTTGATGTAAGCAGTCCCGAATTCGACTCCCACTATTAACTTTCCTGTTAAGGATTAAAATCCTTCGAAGCACCTTCATAAAAATGCTACTATTATCACATAAGTTATAGGTGTGTATTCATTCAATAGGTATGTATTTATTTAAACCAGCGGTCCTAACTTGGACGTCGTGGCAAAAGCTTTAAAGCCATTTAGAATCCTAATTTTGCGGGATATTATTTTATATTTATCGTTTACTGTATTTATATGCAAATGAATGACGGAAAAGATTACTGGAGACTAAGATAAGTGACTTTTCTGAGCAATATACCGTACGGAATTGAATCATGCCCGAAAAGGAATGGTAACAACAGATTTTGCCCTGAAATTTACATTCCTATTTCGAAAAGTAGCATTGTGGCATCAATGGTGAATTATACCAAACATGCTAATTTCAGTGTGAGAGAAAACTAGCTAACGATTGGATCCGTGTCAGAGAGTTCCAATGTAGAATAGCTGTAAATTGTGGAAATTTTGGAGCTTCCATCCCTTCTTAGGTATGTATCCTTTTCACCCTATATACTGCCATTATTATAATCCTATTTAAATCTGTGATAGTTGTTTACCCTGTGTTGGAAAATTCATTCCCTGAATAAACCAAATGAAAGATACGTAATATTTGTAATGGTGTTAAGGAATGTGTTCTTTCGTGGAAGTCAATTATTTGATTCATCGTCCCCGTCTTTAGATGGCGTTTATATTCCGTGAAAAATACGACACATTCACCGACCAGGTGGCCGACGGGCTTAAGCCATCCCAATGTTTTCACCAATATTTCATTCAGAAACAAATTCTTAAGGGCCTTATTAACTAATATTTGAACGCTTGAAATATATATTCATAGGAAACTCTTTCTCATGATGACAAGTAATTATTTCACAATACATCGTAAATTGGAAACAGCTCAAGAGATTATTAGATACATTCCTTTAGTTTTAAGTAAAAATTCTGGATGTGCCCTTGGAAATATAACTTCGATTTTCATTTGTATAACCGCAAATCTTTTCTTTAGTATTAAATTAAAGAGAAGGTTTTCAAGTTACACGGTGCTATGCGGCTGAATTCCAAGAAATATCAAATGTGAAAAATAGCGACATGTCTAGGACTCGAAACCGCGTCTCCCAATATCCGGCAGGTATTCTGGCCACTGAATTACTGTGCCACGCCTCTTCCACACTGTTACTGCCCATAAAGTGGGAGACACGGGTTCGAGTCCCAGTAATGTCGCTATTTTTCACACTTGTTATTCCTTTTGTTGAGTATTTTAAAAATACCCCAACATCTATCTTTTTCACCCTTAGTACAGTAACATATCTGATGAAAACGAAAATTTTCGTGGACTTATGTTTGATCTCTCCTTTGCGCCTTTGATCTGAGTTTGATAATCTGTTCTCCTTTCGAACGACTCACCAGTTACTCAAACCAGGAAATAGCGACGAAATCATGCGACAAAATTTCAAGAAAGAATCCGATCCAAAAGGAATACAATTCGATGAGAATTCCTCAAAACGATTTGAGCGGATCCTCATCGAAAGCAATATTCAGCGACCGAGGAGAATTCCCTCTCCTCTACTTCTTATGCAGGCTAAGAAGAACAATTATTTTCGACTCAGTCGCGGAAGAAACCTTATAACCGATCGAATCTCAGTAATCCTCCGAGTGCCGGGAGGTAACTACCGAAGTCAATTCCTTCAGTTTATTTTATTTATAAACATAACGATACCACCATAACTCAAGCTTTGACTGATCACATGCGAGCCTCCCCGTATATTTTTAATGCCATTCAATGCGCAGGAGCCCCACCCCGCATTCATCCCGCTATTCCGAGCCCCGACATTTACAACATCATCTCCCGGAACCAATCCACCGTAAGAATCGGAAGATAGCGAATTTATAGCCGCCGGCAAACATGCACTTAACTTCATACGCCTCCTCTCAGAGAACATCCATATCTCCATGCCCGCGTAGTAAAACCCCTTCCGCCTACACGAGATGAGATTGGAACGAAACAGGTCGACTGCCTCCCCTTTTTTCCACTCTCTTTATTCTTCGGCAGCGCTAAGCGTGCGGAAAGATGGGACGCAGGATTCGGCAGCGAGGAAAAGACATAGAGAAGAGGGGGGCGCCCGATGGCAGTCGGCTTGAGGGAGTTGAAAGGTAGGAAATGACTCGGAGTGGGACGAGTCTCCCAACCTGTACAAAGACGAGATATATGGAGAGAGGAGCATCCTCTAAAACCTCCTCCGAGAGAGCTACGTCAGTGCTTGATCGACGCCCGCAAGAGGGGAGGCGTGGATGCGAACTTATTTCGGTAGTGGAAGAGAGATAGAGGAGAAAGAGTGGAAAGCGCGCAGCCTCGGAGTTTTCGGGGAATGGTTTGCTGAATAGATAAGGGAAGGTGCGAGGGAAAGGGGAAGGAGTCGGTACATTTCGGTGTACGACGCTGGGAGGCGGCGGAATGGAGGGTGAAGAGTCAATCGGATCGAGATGAGGACAGGGGAGGAAGGAAGCGAAGCTTGAGGAGGTATTGGGGAGTCGGAGAACGACATGAGAATGGGAAGATAGGATGGGAATGGAGCGAGAGCACGGACCTTATGAGAAAGTGTATGAGACGGGAAAAGTGACTCGAATGCGATAAGGAGAAGAGGGCGACGGTAATACTCCGCGTCTCATATCTTCCCGTCGACGTAGGCACAGTCTCTAAACGAGTTAACATATCTACTTTGAATATCTTAAATAGTTCATTTACTTCATTAGTTTTGCAGAGTGAATTCATAAATATGCGCCTTATAAATTAGTTACTTTGTTACATTGTGTACGTTTACCACAATCGGTCTGGTTGCTGCTTATAGTAGCGTAACGCTCGTATATTTATTTGAATGGGGCGTTTAGAAGTACCACACCACAAATTCAAATGATGTGAAAAATCCCTGTTTGGTTGTTAATGCATGATGATACTTTACTATATAAATTTCCGTAATACAAATTTTAAGAGTTACCGCAGAAAATCAGTCTGATTACTTTCATCATTGCGAGTTAAAAATATGGTATGTTGCAGATCTCTTAGCTTTCTTTTCTCCATATCGCCTCACTCTTAGCCGAAATTTCTGTTTATTTACAAAGAGGAAATCGCAAGGCCAAATGACTATTGTATTGGTCATATTAATAACATTTCAAATTTCCTGTTGAGCCCATAATTCGGCGCATGATATGCATGCTTCTAGTCTCCAACCATACGTACACAATTATATGTCCCTAAAGGAAGGTTACTGAAAATCTCCAAACAAAATTAATTACATTATTTCATTCCTCTTATTATCATTACTCTATTAGTTCTCCGTATTATTTTAAACCTCTAATTGAGCAACTCCTTACGGGAGATTCAAACATTTTTTTTGATAATTTTGAAAGGGCTGTTATCGCAGCTCGCGAAAATGTGATTCACTACTCAGACTTTAATACATTCGATAAATCAACCAAGCAGGTGATCGTTAGATGATCATCGATAATAGATGATCGATAGATCGTTATATTGGAAAGTATTATGAGAAAAAGAAAGTAAACACATTATGGATTCCACTCAATCAAACAAAATCGCTTCGAGGTAATACAAATAAGGAAAAGGATTTTATTTCATAGCATCAGATCGATTCTGTTGCTGAATTAAAACAGAAAATTTACTACACGTGGAAACATACAAACATATAAATCTCCTAATTATTATTTAGCAAATTGGGGGAATATTTACCCGATTTTTATTGGTTTTTAGGCGCTATCTAAATATCAGGCAATAAGTGGGAATATGAATCCTATACTTTAAAAACTCCGAGCCCAGCTACATATGTGACCTTTTTACCTACAAAAGGCAGCTACCTACCAGAGCAACTCGTAGCGGTCCCGATCAGCTGATATATCCTACACCGTGATCAAATATATATTTTATTCCTTCCAGATCGATGGTTCTCAATTCTGGTGCTCAATACCTGGCTTTATCAAACATTCTAGCTCGGTGCGAATTGTCAAAGAAAAATTATTTAATCATCTTTTATCTGCAAATGCTTAAAGAATTGTTTTATTTTGTATTTCTTACTCGTGTTTACTTCTCCTTCTTTTTTTGATGTCTGTTGCTGATGAGCAATCTTAATATTATTTTCTTTTGTATAATCTTTGTATTTCTTTCTATTCTTTTCTACTCCATGGGAGGATGCCAGAGCAAATTTATTATTATTATTATTATACCTTCTAGCATAAAGACAATAAGCTCTGCATCGTCGTATACAAAGTTTAATTGCAATGTCACATCTTTGTTTCGTCCCTTCGTTTGTTTTCTCCCAATATCTTTGTAATGCCATCCTTCTTTAAAAATGTAAATTACCATTATTTAGATAACATTTTCATAGGACACTAACGACTGGTTTACTTACACACATACGGAAATCATCCCCTGAATACTATCGTTTTTTAAAACGTGCTTAGAAGATTCAAGGAAGTATATCTTATGTCACCGGGACTCAACACTTGCCGGACGGATACTCTAATGAAGGGAGACAACTTAAAGTAGTAAAGTAGAGTAGTAGCAGTCTAATAGTAGTAGTAAAGTAGTAGTGGCAGTCTAGATTAGTAGTCAAGTATAGTAGTATCAGTCTTCTAAAAATTGTTCACGTCTGTTAATTCCTTGAGTTCTCCATAGGTGTGCGCATTCATCTACTAATTCATCTTCTGATTCTTTCCTTGTGTAAATTATTTAGTTCCATCGACTGTCCATCTAACAAGTAATTTTATCAGCCTTATGATAACTTTAAGCTTTCAATTACGCGATTTAATGAATGAAAAATTCAGCTCTCGACATTTCTGAAAAGAAACAATTTTCAAAACTTACCAGGAAATTTTAAGCCTTCCCTTTTAAAAATCAACCGATGTACTTGTTTCCGACGGACAAGCCACTTCTCGCAAGATGCAATTAAAGTTGAACGTCAAATGAAGATTGCCTAGCAAAATTACCCTCGAGTTAGCCTCAAGTTGAGGAGGAACTTACCGAGTCATTCATCGCCGCTCTCTGGGAACGTCAATCCCGATAAAGGGAAGCGAATAGGAAGAAAAAGAAGGCTGAAAAGTTAACGCGGTCAATCGCGATCGAACTGCTAACCCTCCATTTTACCATCCCCTGGCTGTATCCGATAGGGCAAAGGAATAAAAAGAGAAGTCTGGGAGGAGCAGAGCCATGAAAAATCTGCCACTATCGAATGCTAGCAATCTCTATAAGACACTTTTCCAGGAACATAGGAAAGAGAGCAAATAAATGGAGGGCATGGGATTAAGAGACTTAAATACCTGAAGAGACTTTACCGAAGGGTACCGGATAAGAACTTCTAGGAAATATGGCTTATTAAGAGAGAGTTAGAAATATATAGAGCTTTCTGGATGGGCTGGAAGTGAAGAAATGACGGGTGGAGCGTAGAGATGAACCAAACGGACTCTATAAAGAAAAAAGTTTGGGAGAGTGGATGGAAAGAGGACGCCAGAGGCTGGGAGAAAAAGGATTAGTTGTGGAAGATAAGTCCCACACATTTGAGAGATTATTAAGCTTACGAATGATGCGGGAATGAGTGAAGTCCTGCAGCGGAAGAGTTGCCCGCATATGTATACCATTGAGTGACGTGAGGCATTCTATTATTAAATGTCACTCATATTTACTAATCTCCGCTTAAGGATTTCATGGAGCTTACCAGAGTCCATTAAATCTTCACTTGATCCGCTAACATATTTGAATTTTTACGACTTTCTTAGAAAGTTGTGGAGATTAGCCATTTTAATCTGAATTTAATTTAAAAAATGACTTTTCATTTCAACTTCTATAAAATGTAGTTAGTGGACATATATTAACTTTATGGCATATATAGCAAGAAAAATCACATCTTTTAAAATTCTTCCTCATAGCTATATATCATTTCATTCTAAAACTGTTGGTCATAAGGTAAGTATATTAATCTCATGCAAATTGTTATATATTTTCATCAGACATTTTTTGTAGGTTGAGACATTAAATCAGATAAACAAACTTTCAAGGGAGTGCATCAAGGACATTCTAAAAGGGATCAACCACTGTAATTGACGTAATTTAAGCACCAAAAAATATTGAACTTAATTTCACAAAGCTTAAGATTAGAGAAATCGTAAATACGAAACGTAGGATGCAAAGGAAACTTGTCGTACTCAGTTCAAATAACTAATGTCAAGAAGAAATGAATGTTACATATGTTACAATATGAAAAGTAAAAATTTGGATGGTGAAATACAGAAAGCTTGATTTTAAATAGGGATTTATAGGGAATATAACATATATTATTATGTAATACAAATATAAATCTACTGTATTTAGGAAAACATTTAGAAAAATTGTGCTCAGATGGTGATGATAATGGCGATAAATTGTTGAAACCGTTCGTGTGTTATAAATGTTTCATAAATAATTCTGTGGAAAAAGTACAATTTTTCTAAGTGCCTTCCTAATATGGATGTTTATACGTAATAATTCGACTGAATCTGAGAAGTTTACTACTGTATTTATATCAATACAGTGTGAGCCGCCATTAGGGGGTTAATGACTGCTCATGTATACGTAATGTACGTATGTGTTGAAAGGCTCGTTTATAATTTATGAAGTAAATATATTTTAAAATAAACATAGTAGAGAAAAAATTCACAGACATTGGCGATGTTTTGTGGAAAAATATACTGCATGTTTGAAGGAAAAGAGACTGTACTTTTTTCACAGAATTTTATTATAGGCACGACCAGGTTTAAGAAAATGGCGATGGCGATCATTCGCTGGAACCTGGTCGTGTCTACAATAACACTCTGTGGAAAAAGTACAATGTCTCTTTCCCACCAAACAAAGATATTAGAGCATTCAAACGCTTTCGGTTTTTTAAGAGCACATAAACACACGCAAAAATAAGTTAATTTAAAGATATAATACATCCTCCTCAGTCCACGGCTGTAAAAATGACAAGAATGAAACGGCGATTTAAGTGTTTATCATGCGTCGTTAACGGAATTCGTAGTTTCAAAGGATTTATCACAATACATTTGCAGCACACTCAAATTTGAATCAGTCAAATTCGGAGTTTCGGAAAAAAACCCCTTCGGGAAAGAATTGACAAAGAGAGAAAAAAAAGCGACCTGATCGAAATTAGATTTCTAGCCTTCGCGGTACCAATACCATTCGCATTACGGTGGAAAACAGTTAGGACACAAACATTGTGTACGTGAACGTCGCAAGAAAGAGATAAATGGTCGATCGGGTGTGAAATAAGGCCCTGGAAATCCACTTAAATCAAATTTACCGCGATTTATCGCATCTGCTAGAGAACGGGTGCAAAAAAGAAATAGAGCGATGTTTCGAGAGGGGAGGATGCAGATCTGGAAAGTTTTTAGCATCCCTCGGTGGGGAGCTTTTGCTGCCTTCGGCTGCGGAAACAAAAAATTTCCGTCGGACCCGATCGTCTGGAGTACCGATGGCAATTGCTCTGCCGACGCGCTACGTAAATCACGGCCATTGACAGGAGGCACTTCTGTTATTGGTTTTGACGTACATCTGGAGTAACAAAACGTCCATTAGTCGCATTGGCCCGCGTCCTTCCGCCATTTGAGCCGCGATTCCGCTAAGCACCCGATACATTCGTGGAAATAATTGAACCCGCGACCCACTGCACCGATGAAAGAAAAATATTACGAGGGGTAGTAAATCACTCGGCGAAATGGTTGCGTTTTTCGCGATTTTTGAATGTCTCGTCTCGCTAGGTATTATTTTCGCAGTCATTGTGACTCATTATACCGCGGATTAATTTACGATGTTAAAAACTCTCGCTCTTTTTCTAAATGCGAAATGTTTCCGTTACATGACTACGCTGTTGCGCGTTGAATTGTTATGAAAAGTCGATTCGTTCCGGAGAATTACATCGTCATTGCCGATTTGAAAATTTTTCCGCAAACTTGGTGGTCTGTTATACTTTTACGCTCACTGGGTCTAAGAAGGATTTACCGCGTAAGAGAAGTAAGTTTTGCTCCCTTGATTGATACTCCGATAGTGATTGTGGAGTTTTTGGTTCTGGGTTGGCATTGCAAAAGTCAGTGTATTCTTTCTCTTGACAATATAAACGGATATAGATTAATGAAACCATTATATCCGCTCTTTCGACTGGCTATTAATTAAGAAACCTCTGATGTCTTAATTTCCTCTAATGGAAAAATCCTCCGTATCGTGAGGTTCATCATATTTAAGTTATTCTTCAGTATGTTTGCTAACTCTCGAAGAGTTGGTTCCAAGAGCTGTCATTCCCAGGGAAGAAAACTCCACGGGATTTTACGAGACTACTTGAAACATAAATTCAGCTACTGGAATATGTCTATATGTTCTCCGTTAGTGAGTAGCAAAAACGTGCAATTACATCGCAATACATCAGATCTGCCCATTGATATAATTTTAAATAACTCGTCATAATTTTCACAACAGAATCTAGAAAGTAGCTTACATATATTTACCCAAAGAAACTATTTCCAAAATATCGTGAAGAAACATTGTTTGCATTACGCTGGAAAACTGCTGGCTAAATAAACTATACATATATAACAAAAAATTAAAATAAGTCGCGAAAAAAATGCGAAAGTCGATGAATTAGTGTACGAGCTATAAAGTTAACCTATTTGCAAAATATAAAAAGGAAAAAAACATCTCTATCCAAGATACCGGAGATTTTAAAAATTATTGTGTAATTTCGTTAATCTCCTGGAAAAGCTGAGAGTCAACTGTTCTGTAAATATCCTGCTTTAAACAAAATATAACAAGCTAGACTCCAATTTGAAGGATAAATGAAGGCGAAAATTCTGATGAGTCCCGTATTGATAAGTATATTCTTCTTTTACAAGCCTCCATTGATACAAGTTAACCACCGTTACGTAACAGTGTCCCATTGTGGGGTGTTTATAAGGGATGAACTCTACAAAGTGGGTTAAAATCTTTAAGAAATGTATCACAACCTCGTTTTCAAATCTCTAAAAGTTCAATTACCTTAATAACCGAATAAATCTCCTTATTTTCGATCCAGTTAATTTTTGGAAGGGAACAATTCTAACTTCCCCTGTGAGATGTAGCGTGCATCATTACACCGGCCACTATAAGGTAGGCATATTTTCGTTCTCTAAACTGTATCGGACCACCACCCCTAGAATTATCCTAGTCCCGCCCCTGTTGTGTACAGAACTTTAAGTAAGCCTGATATACACCAAAATCGAATGATAATTTCAAAAAGAAACTTTTATCATGTGTAGATTTAATCGGCTATTAATTTAGCATTCATTTTGCAAAAAAATTGCTATCACGTTCCTAACAGAGGTAAACCTTAGGCAATTACAGATGGTATCAATATAAATAAAAAGGAAGCATATGGTTTTTATCTAACATAAAATAATCATAGTTAAGTTAATATAGTATTCTAATCAATATATACGATTTTATGTGTTATTTATTTAACATTCATTTTGCAAAAATATAATCGCTATTAAATTTATAACAAATGTAAACCTTATGCAATTAAAGATGATATCAATACAAATAGAATGGAAGCATACGGTTTTTACCTAACGTAAAATAAAGTAAAGTTAACATTGTGTTCTATACGGAGTCTGAATACTCCATTCATCATGTATTTAGTGAAAGCAATACGTGTCAGATAGTTGTGTCATAAACGTTTAGTGTCAATTCATGATGCCTCTGCATTTATAATAAATTCTAAATCCTATCATCAATGAAAGCTAAATCCGATCATTTTCGAAATAGAAACTCATTTAATCAGCGTCATTCAAAGACTCGTCCCATAAACTGCAAAGGAGACACATCGGAGAATACATTACTTGGGATGGAGTTGAAAGATAAACCCAACCGATACCTTCACACGAAAGAAAATTATCTTTAGCTATCGGACGATTCAATCCATAAATATTCAACTCCATCGTTGCGGTGGATATAATTTTCCGGCCAAACTATTCCAGAAAAAAACCGACGTCTGGATAGAATGTTTCTTATGCCCCCTCTCTAGGCGTCGAAATCATTTTGATGAGCAAGGAGACGCCTCGCAAAAGAGACTATAAGATTTGCTGCATTAATGAGTCCCGAAGAGAGGAATGCGAGAGGAGAGAGAGATAAAGAGTTTTGCGACGGGAGAACAAAGCGAGAGAGTGGGAAGAATTATCGGGCGAAAAAAGAAGATAGGAAGATCTTAATGGAAGCATCAAATGAGTGGCAAATGGGATGGACCCTAAGTCGGGCCGTTTCTGTATTTTTTTAAGCTTTAAGAAGAGGGTTGGGAAACAAAGTAGAGGGTAATGAACCGTCAAGAGAAGAATCGCGATGATGGCTTTAAAAAGATAAACTCTGCATTTTTTCTGACGGTCGTGATGATTCTGAACGTGGAAAGGTTCTAAAGAAGTTTTTGGAGAGGCGCAACAAGAAAGGTTATTTTGATACCGGTCCTGGTGTCGGGGGAAAACTTTTTCTCCCTCTGGCATTCCTTATTAACATACGTCCCCTAAACTGCAGCCGTTAAGGGGACAAAAGGGAATTTTATTTTCGCCGCGCTCAGCCCAAGTCAAACTGTTTGCTTCTAGTTGAAGCTGTCGGGATTCGCGGGCCAGAAATCTATTTGTAAAATTTGATGCTGTCATCCGTGGATGCTAGAACAAACGTGCGGCCAAAAGGTGGGGTAGATGATAGCCTACAACATTTAAACTATCGCGTAAGTTTTAAGGTGGGGTGAGAGAGGGTAAGAAAAAGAAACTCCGACGATTTCCTTCTAACTTAGACCTTCGAGAGCGTTATCTTAGGTGAAAGGCTGATTCTGCTGTAAGTTTATTACACGCCCCTTTTAAAGACAGAAGCTTAGCTTATCTTCATTTGAACAGTAAGCTTAGAGCCCTATTCTACCTTACCTTTACCTTGAAAAATATTTTAAGCAAACAAAGTTCAAGGAATAATTTTTGCGTGGTTTCGTGAATATGCTACTATAGTTAAATGAAATGATTTTTTATGAAAATAATTTTCGTAATAAAACATTAAACCGCCATATATAATCTACCACGCGAGTACTCATAATGTTAAACATTATACCCTTGGCTCGGATAGGCGTGTACCTGGAGCCAAATTTCTTTCTAATATTTAACGACATTTATAACTGCCATATTCAATATGATTTATGTACGATTATGTTTATCACCCGTTCACTAAATTGACCCAAAAATAAAGTTAGCAATTCGAAGAGAGAAAATTATGCAAATTTAAATCCGATATGGACGAATTAAGAAACCGGTAAAATATCTAATAGCTCAACGGTAGACCATCATTAGTACCTAATCAAAAATATATTTCAAAATAAAAGTTAATTTCATCATAAAGTCAATCTGACGATTGACATATTATGTGAGCTCAATCAGGTAATTTCGGAAATACGATTCCCTATGACCGATATTTAAAAAAATCATAATTAATATATATTTAAGCCTCCCACATCTTCATTAACAAACCAAATCAAATAGAATGTATGTAAGCGGCAGGGCAGGAAATGAATCCAGCATCTACAAAAAAACTCGCATGAAGGATACATTAGAAACCTAGGTAATGCATTGATATGTTTCATGGGATAATACACACGGATAATTAAATTTATCCCTCAAAAAAACTCAATCAACGAGCACCCTAATTGAGAAATCCTTTGAAGATACTCCCTCTTACACTTTTTGTGTCTTCACAAAGTGGGTGAAAGGTCTCCGGACTAATATAATGCACACGATTCGATGAGAGCACAAACGGAACTCGGTCACAGAACAAGTGGATTCACCATCATGCTCTTCTCTCGACCTAACATGAGAATTTCACACCAAATCTACAGTTTGGAGGGATGAGAAGTGGTCCGAAAGCAGGAGGGCCTTTGAAGTAAAGAATTGATCCAAGTGATGTCCTATTTTCATGAGTATGAGTTATTTTCCTTATCTTGTGCCTCGCTGCTGGGTTCCTTGTCTGGAGGTCGCAATCTACCGGTTGCTTCAAAGGTACGTTTTGCTAACCTTGTGGGATGTAAAAACTATTGCTTTATGCCTCCCGCCGTCTCGCGCATTTTCCCGAATAAGACTTCCAGAGCTGTAGGAAATCTCATTAACCGACAACAGGATATGCAACATTGAACAGTCGTGACTCATTGTCATTTCATAAAAAATCAGTTTGATGTAAATCCGATGGTGAACAACGTAGTAAAATCGGAAATTTGTATTTTAGCGTCTACTGAGTTCTCCCACAAAAGGATTCAGATAATGTATTCATATCCTAAAGTTTGTTTCATGTTCATTTTGTAATTAAATTTCTGGAATTTAGCAGTTATTAATCGTTTATTACCAATAGCTGGACTAGGCGAGACACATTTTAATCGCCTAAATTCCTCCCGATATCATAAATGCTTTAATTTTTAGATCATATCATTGGTGATTGTTTTCTCATGCTAGTGAATACTACCTTGAATTCTCCGGGGAAACGTTGTGCGGCTTGCGAGGTTGTATTATAAATATACTCGTGTACTGGGAAATTAACTCAGTTCAGAATTCCTCTTTGTTAGTTATCTCCCATAATATATACGAATTTACCTTAACCTAAACATTTTTGAGTGTGGTTGGGCAGATTCATTACAAGAGAATTGAGGGAGCGTTCTCAAAACTTTCCAGGAACTACTAAACTTGAAAAATCACTAAGTATTGCAGGTTACCATCGGTCTCACACGTTGAATGTTTTCTTCAAAAAATAACTTTCCGATATCGATAAATTGGTGAAAAATCGCAAGCAAGGATTGAGGAGTATCAAACATGTATCAATGGAGAAGAAATAATGTACTCGTAGCATTACATTTAAACGTGTAAAATCATCCATCTAATAATCTCAACTTTATAGATTGATTGCTTTTACAATGAATAATAAAATTATATTTCGAAAAGAATCCTCTCTCTTCCTCACCTAACGTGAGTTTCACTCAAAAGCGGGTTTTAGCTTCAGTTACTGAAATAAATTTTATGAAATACCATTAATTTCATATATTGGAAATTCTAGAGAATTCATAATAAAACTAAGAATTTTTGAAGTCCTTTTCGGGAATATTTTTAAAGATGATATATTGGAATTGCTAGATTTAACTATTTTACTTCCTTTTATAATAAAATAATTACAATTAATTGTCGATATAATATTAATACGAGGGTATGTGAGTGTGTAGATATTGCTGTAAATGGGAAATGAACCCATTTTTTCACGTCTATGGATGCTCTAACCTCTGAATTACCACCTCGAGGTAATCTCCTTTCATTCTCGGGATGCTTCGTAAGTCTGGTGATTACCTATTCCCTCTTCAAAGCAATATAAATATGATGCAAATCTGAATTTTACTAATATTTTTCCATCTTGATTGTAAAGAGTATTTCAAATCTCCGATGGGGATTCTTTTAGTTTATGTAGGTTAGATTGGGTGAAAATTACGAGATTCCTTTCCCGCGATGAGAGAGAGATTTTCGAGAGACTCAAGAACAATGAAAATTTCTGTGTTTGCTTCTTTCCCTTCGATATATTCTCGACCGATCCTTTGTGTTTTCGTAGCGGGAATCGAAATAACGGCAATAGTCTCTCGGGCCGGAGTCTGGGGCCGATAAATGACGATTCCATGCGTGATTTACGGTGGTTATCAAGATTGAACGGAGCTGCGGCAAAAGGTTTTTGGTTCGGAAATGGAGCAATTGGAAAAAAATGGAAGAAATGGATGGCAACCTTTTACCAAACGGTGAATCGGATGGACGTTCTGCGGAGGAAGATGAGAATCAGCAGGTATAGAAATGCCCTTGGATAAACAAAAAGTAAATAAGTCTTTCCACTACAACAGAAGTGAGGAACTACAGCCATGATATTTAGGTGAATGCCATTGCTTTGATTGGTTCAACTGGTCTATCACATACTGATATTAATACACCGGGCAAAAAACGAGTTTTATGTGAGTGTATATACATGTGTAAATAATTATCGTAGTATGTGCAATATGATATCTAGAGATCGTAGGCGAATCTCTAACTGCTTCAAACAAAAGGTTAAATCGATGTCCCATTAGTTTTCTATTTCATTATTAAGTCATTTAGTTTTAGATTTACGCTCTATTAAAATTAGAATTAGTGTAATGAAATCTTCAGTTTCGTTTCACTCATAGAAGAAAACGTATCAGGAATTCAGGAATGACAAGTGTGAAAAATAGCGACTGGCTGAGACTCGAACCCAGGTCTCTTTCCGGGCCGGAATTCTGCCCGGAAAGAGGGATATCTGGGTTTCAATCCCAGCCATGTCACTTTTTTTACACTTGTTATTCCTTGGGTTTCAGCCGCACGGCTTTTTAGTGCAAAAAATACTCCTCAATCCTTGTGAAAACGTAAATCAACGAAAAGGGAGTTACACCTAGTTTGCCCGATTTTCTCTCGTTAATAGTTCAGGGTGTGCCACTTTTCTTACAAAACAAGTATATTTTGTGTACTTCTAAATCGTGGAAACTGAGCAGCTATTATAAAACTCAATCGCAGACGCTGATCAATAATAACATGGACAATAATCTCGACTACGGTGAGAGATGTAAGGAAAATATAAGCAACCATGAATCTGTCTTTATTCCAGCGATATTGAGTGTAAGAGTCTTCCATCAGACCCAGGGAAAGATATTATTTGTCTTGTGTCTCTCAGCACATCACGTTAGGAAGCGATTCACCTCTGCGAGCTTAACCAACTACCCTGAAATACCTCATTTGCGAATTGCATGTTAGCAAATGGCCCCAAGTAGTATGCAAAAACATTGGGTGCTTCAGTCTTGCAGTAAAGGATTGTCCTTGAGTACATTTACCTCACTCACACTAAAACACACTGAAAAGTAGAGCAAACCAAATTTGAGCAAATAGAAATCATCCCATGCAGAAATGTTTAAGACTAATTTACGATGAATGAAATCTGTCATAATGAGAATTAAAGAAGGCACTTCGTAGTTTCCACACTAAATGTTTTATTTAAAAACGACCGGTTTCGGCTAACGCCATCATCAGGTCAATGGCCTGATGATGGCGTTAGCCGAAACCGGTCGTTTTTAAATAAAACATTTAGTGTGGAAACTACGAAGTGCCTTTAATTCTCATTATGGCTTTCCACGAAGTCCGGCCTAATACTATAGATTTTATTCTGTCATTATGTATTTTGAAGTCTGGAGATAAGTTTATTCCAGTAGGAAGAAAACAGACCGTGATGTTGCGATACTAGAGCAAAATACGCTGAAGCATTTTTATTGACAAACAACCAGAAGGCATTGCAGCGCTTCCGTAATTACTCTAGACCGTTCCATATCTCACAACGTCTACCACTTCACAACACGGTTTGCACTAACTGCGGAAACCTCCATTTTCGGAGCACTGTGGATAGGTTAGGTTTTCTAAAGTAGTTGAAAGTTTTGCATCGTACCATAATCATGGCCATTAAATCCTAGTTAACAACTCACTCTCCGCCCAATCTCTATTGCCTTGCTTTTTCTACCATTTCCTTTATCACTACCTATGCACTCGCCTTTAGATCAATCTTACTGAGTTTTTTGTAGAGAGTTTGCTCGTCACTTATCATACAGTGATGTAATTGATATTTATACATAAAATTACATCACTAATTGACGATACGAGCAAGTTGTCACATATATTTTATACATAATGTGATAACTTGCTTGTATGTAGAGAATCCGATATATTTTTCATCGACGGAGGAGTTTCTGAGTATATAGAACTTAATGTTTTTCAGCTAACTAAATGCCGTTCGTGGTAGTGGAGAGGTTAGCTCGTTATTGCTCCAACTCCAAGTTCCCTGGTTCTGCTCCCGGCTGACCAGATTTTATTTGCTAAGGAATGGTTGTATGTGTTCGCCCGTTGTTTCTGTTTACGTCTAATACTGGAAATGTCCGGTAAAATTATGTTTGTGAGGGTATTCGGGAATTAATAAATAAACGCATATCATTCTTATACATGGGACAGTGAATCCATTTCCCGTCAGTTGCTGCTGCGACATATAGACGAATGGGATATTATAAAATATATCGTTCATAAAATTTTGTATCGGTATCGATCTTGGCTTTGAAACTAAGGAGATACGAAAAGTGATCAATGATGTTATTCATCATGATCACTATTTATCAAATGCTATAGGTGTTATTCATAGAACCATTATGCTGCATTTACGTGGCTTTTCCACTCATTCTTTTCTGTATAAGTGAGAGAAACAAAGATAAACTATCATTCCTCATCTAGCCATGTCGACTTCTTTTAAGCTAATTTTGACCCCAAGACTTGATCTACAACCTCAAGAATTGATACTGTACTGTATAGATATAGCCAAGTAGTTAGAACAACACTCGGCACCCATGTATTAGCAAGAATACTAGTATAATTTAATTCAAATGTATATAAAAAATAACTCGAACAAAAACTGAAAGACCTCGTTAAATGAATGAATCAACTTCACTTAAATGATCCCTATAACATTAAAGACAAGAGAATAACTTCTGTAATAAACGAGACTCTTGGCAACTTTAATGGCAGAGAAGATTATGCGACGAAAAATGTTCATTAGAGTCTCCTTAAAAATAGATTTTCTGCCCTTTGTAAGGTGCATGTATACATGCTTGTAAGTTCCTTAACAGGAAACCTGCAATTCATACCGTACCATTGAAACACAGCAGCGAGCAAGTTTACAAAAACATTTGACCCACTTTAGCTCTCGAGCTTTAGGTAATACTGCGCGATAACAAGTCAACTTTTGAAACGACTCCGTCTTTTTATTATTCTTATTCGATACAGCTCAAAATACGGGAGATAAAAACCACGAAACCAGCATGTTAATTATAATAATAATGACTTTTATTGATCCAAGAATCAAACATTACTTTGCCACAGGGCAATTCGTATATGAGACAAAAAAATACAAATATGTGGCTATGTGTACATACATATATATTTTCATATTTTCATCAAGTTAGACGTAAAAGTGTCAATATTTAATATGCTTTAAATGATGGGGTAACTTATTATAGAGTCTGAAGCCCATTTCTTTTGGGCCCTTTTTTCAGCATTGGTTCTGAAAGGATTTTGATGGAAACTGTATTTTGTCCTGGTGAAGTGGCGATAAAAATCTGAGTTAACTGGGAATTCATGAAGATTATCTCTTACAAATAGACGATAAGAATATTAACCAGACGAAATTATTTTGCGGGATTCGAATAAGAGCTGATTGATGTAAACATCGCTTGTAATTACAAGAGGGACGCTTTCCTAACGAAGTCATAAGAACGTTACGAATATTCTTTTAAAAAAAATCTTCGACCCTGATTTCCCCGAAGTACGCCGCGCGGCGGATAAACAGTTTGTCAAAACTTCACTCTTTCCGCTTTAGTCTGGTGGAAAACGTAACACCAGCGATGACATACAGTCCTTTGTGGAGAGGTAATTACACCCGTGTATAATAGTCGAGTTTTCTAAGCAGCGAAAGGGTTTGAGGAAAAATGACTTCGGGCTAACGAACTATTTGATAATAAACACGTTGGTGTCGAGGGACTTTCCTCCCTGCATGGTGTGAATCCCGCGCGGAGTTAATTGTCCTCCTCGTTACTTCGTGAAGTAAAACAGTAATTAAGAAGGAAATTAATTTCACGCCATTTTAACGACCATACTTTTGTTCTATTCTAATTGGAACAAAGTCCACTTAATGCGAATGTTAATCGTGTAAACTCATTCGTAGAATAGTCATTACATACGGTGCAGTACTTTTCCTTTCTTTTTATTGTACTTAGTTGGGTGAGTTACAACATATAACCGTTTATATGTTGCAACATTTAATCCGACATAAGCAAATTTTGCGAGGTCGCAGAGGCTCTATTTGATTATTTTCATCAAAACTTTTTTCATGCCATTTAGTGAAAATTCAGTGCTTCGCTGGCAAAACACTTAATTTTGTGAAATCAAGGTTAGAACCCCTAGCACCCAAATTGACGGTGGAAAAAGAATAAACTAAAATTCCTAGGTATTTCATTGTAAATTCGGAGCATTGCTTTGACACATGTTTTTCCTTGAAATGTTTGAAATAATTCTGTTTGAATTTCCCTTTTGTGAATTAAGCTAAGATGTATTTAATTGTGCCATGTAGATGATATTAACTTCCAGTTAGTCAAATAACATTAAACTACTATGGTGTAGGAAAGAAAATAGCAAGAGATGGATGCATAACAACGATGCATTGAAAGGAAACTGTGAACAATTCTTCTATTTTATTCAATGCTGTATGCTATTGAATACTTACATTATTTCGGAATCGTATTCTTTGTAAGTTACGATCACTATAGTAGCCGCATAACAATTGTATAGCCACTTCCTTTACCTGAGGCCGCAGAGACAAAACTACATACCTATTTAGGTGTACTTACGTATATTTACATGCATGAATGAAATGTTATGATCAGAAGACTAGGCGGATCAGAAGTAATAGGCGCAGATGATGTAAGTGCAGAATCAAATTCGATAAATTTTATCCACATTACCACACATATTTTTCAATTAAGTCGCAAACAGAATTTGTCAGACATCTGACATCTGCGAAACCAATATCTTAGCTTGTAAGCAAGTTTCTAAATAAAGGGGGAAGCTCTGTGTATTTCTGAAGTTTGCCCTGAAACGTTATATTCTGAAGGAAACAGAGGCTGCGCAAAACATGGGGGACTTAAATCACCAAGCTGCGGTGTTTCTGCCGCGTCGACAAAGTGTCATTCCGAAAGAAGTTGGAGATCGAACGATGAAAAATTGCCCTCGTAAGAGAGGCTCGACTTCTTTGTCCGTGCACTGGTGTCTTTCGGCAAAGCGAAATTCCCTTGAAATTTGAAAGAGAAGTGAGCTTACACAGCATCATTAGAGGTTTCTCCAAAGGTGCTAATGAGGTCGCGGATAGAGAATATCACCTTTTCTCAACTTAATTCGCCCCAAATAAATTACGAGGGTCTTTGAAGATAAACGCTAGGAGGAGAGTCCCTTCGGTGGATGAGACATTCGTTAAATCTTGGAATATAAAAGCTGGGAGGCCGAACAAAAGGTCGCTGATACTGGTTGTTCTTAATCGATAACCATAGCAATCTGGCTGTATAATTATGAGGTAAAAATATTTTCTCCGGATAAAAATGAAATTCCGGCGACGACCGTCTTTAAAGTCGTTGGAAACACAATTTACTGCGCCATCATTACGTTCTTATGTAAAACATCTGCCGAGTCTCTCCAGAAAATTTTTCTTCATAGTTAAAGCGTGATTTCAGTGTGAACGCAATTTAATTAGTGGGAGCAATTGTAAAAGTAGATATTGTCATCCATTCTCACGATTTCTAACGATTCTTACCTTATGTGAACTATATTGCAAACAAGTCTTTTGCTTCTGGTTAGTATTCTCGGAAACATGAAATGTCTTCTAAATTGTTTTACTAATAGTGACGATGGAAATCTGTTCGAGCACTTCTGGAATATTTAATATTAATTAATGAAATTAAATTAATATTCAAACTAAAATCCACTGTCCGCAAAAAAATTCGATGTTTTCTATTTATGAAGTACGAACTCCGTGTGATTTAGGAAATAGGAGTCAGTAATACATACATTGACTTCTAAACATGTAATGCATCACTGCTATAGACATCACATTACATTAAATGTATTTCGAAAAATAATGTGCTGTTTTTCCACGGTCCTATTACCATATCTTGATGAATGAAATATTTATAATTTGTCTTCTGGCACGGGATAAAATGAATATATATTTATATGCTTCCGTCTCATTCTTGTTTATGGCTTTGATGATATGAAAGCTGCTGAGGTGTGAGCCATGCTGAATAATAGCATTAATTAAGTATTTTCCTTATGATCTGTTACGAAAAGTGTTACTCGTAGAGTCATTGTGCTTCACTAACGTGGGCTTGTTATGTTGATAGCATTCTGACTCAGTGAGGAAAGCAAGGAACTACCTCAATCCTCCCCTTATCTAGTAAATCCTCATTTTCCTCTCCTAGATCTTTGTAGCTGATGTTAGATCCGGTTAGGATGAGGTCCCAACCGGTCTTAGGGCTGATTACTGAACGACAGTTATTCCACGGTAATAATTGAAATTTGTGGGAATTTTATAAAGATTTGGTCACATATAACGCTAAGTATGCTAGTATGTTCTATTTCTTACCTGTTGATGACTATTAAGTAGTTGAAACTAGTTGTGCTTGGTGTGTTGGTGAATAAATCAGTGGAATTTATACTAAGTGTTTATTTGTGCCCACCTAGTATGTTCGTCATACACGCCAAGAGACAATGTTGTATTTGATCTTATCAGCTGACCATGGAGTTTAAAGTGCATCTATTGAGCATTAGTTTCTTAAATCAATAATTCAATATTCAACGAGATATATAAAAATTGAGAAAGAATGGTATTCCGCAGAAAGAGCTAGTCATTGCTATCTCTTTGCTAAAACTGTGACTATCTGAATAAGCATTATTAAGATTGCCAGTAATTATGCAGAAAGTAGGATTTTGAATGCAATTAAGCAGGAATTACCTCTTAAACCGACTTAATTGCTATTTAAACTTACCGGAAGAAATAGATGTTGGTCAGAAGAAGGCGAGGAGGTGGCCAAATGATGGCTTCAAGAGCTCACCTTTAAAAGAGAAGAAATAAATATTACTATAGTAAGAAACAGCTTTAAAGAAATTCCAAAATAAATTGTTTTTAATTCACCAAAACACATTTTTATTATTCTTAAATGAAACAATATAAAATTAAATCCTGCAGTTTACTCAAAATAACGTTACCATTAAAATTATGATAAATTAGCTTAATTATTCGCAAAAGCGCAAAATATTCAATTAAACAGAACTATGTTTCGGCAATATATTTAAAGAAGGCAAGAGTTTTATTCCTCTACGACATAAGTCTCTCGAATCAAAATATGATAATAAGTTTTTTTGTGCAAAGTAATAGTGCTTGAAAGTTAGAAGAATAAGTATGAGATATGCAATAGAATGGGTAATCGTGAGCTCGTGAAGATGATTGTGAACCAATAGCTAATATACATCGTATTCGAAAAACAGCAAAATAGTTAAGAAACTCGTCCTAAACATGGACATGAGCAGTCTATGTTACAATGTTTAGCGAAGTTCTAATTTTAAAAGGAAAGTGATGCCTGGAAGAACAATTTTCATCAAAATATCCAACTTCATAGAAACTAAATTATGCAGACAATTTTTATAGAGACTCCTGTAACTGTTTCAGATAAAAAATTATACGATACAAATTTAAGAAATAAGATACTTCTTGATTTTCTTACATAATCAAAGGCAGGACTGTTAATGTTATCATAAATAAACGGATCGCCCACGTCTGATCACATTACTTCCCGGAAAAGAAAATTTTCTTCAAAATATTTGCAATTTCTTGCGAGGTATTATCAAATATATCAAATTATCATAGACCCCATTATAAATTCGTGGCTGTAATACCAAAAATAATGATTTAAATATTTGAGTGAGTTCAAATACCGATACTCCGACAGCGGGAATGTTTACAGAAAATAGGAAAGTTAGCAATACATGATAAAGTATAGTAGGGACGTAGCAAGGAGTTATCCATGGAGGTTTAGAGTAAGTAAGTGATCATGGAGTAGAACATTGTAGGTATTGCATTGCCTACAATTCATGGGCAGGAATACTTCAGCCAAAAATCTTATGAAAATATAAACTGGTTTATTGTTTTACATGTACATCCTGCGAATCCATAGTGTTTTTTGTATGGTCTGATCAAGAGAAGCCATCCTCTAGCATGCTTTCATTTATTGTTGACTCTGTTCTCATAGAGGCGTTTGCACCCCAAAATCCTTCGGTGATTTTTTGTTACAGTTGCGAGAGGCCATTTTCTCCCATGGTTCCGTTTACACCTAGCTCTGGTCGCATTGGGGGTTTAAACTCCCAAAACCACCCCATATGCTACGCCGCAGACGTATAGGTAAGCATTATATTAAATACTATGAAGACTTTTATACTCTTAGCATTAAATAATAATAATAATCATGTCATTATTAATGCGAATTTATTGTAAGAGTGGTCTCATTAGACCACTCTTACAATTAACCTTGCAAAGACGAACACAAACAACCATGCCCTGACTAGGATTCAAACCTTTGCTAAGGCGTGCGTGTAAGTGGAAAGCGTTGCTAGGCTAGAACGCTAACCACTGCGCCAACGAGGTCGGCAATATAAACAAAATAAAATTTTCTTAAGTAAACACAGGAGTATTCCATTAAAAAAATCAAATTATTACTGAGTTTTAAAGTTGGTAAACTAATGTTAGAAAAACATTATCCAAGACCGCCGGGATGAAGAACTGAAAATGCGTGCATTAAACTAAACTCCGCGTTCAACGATTTCCCACCGTAATACGCAAGGGCTATCATCGAGTCATCTGCAAATCACCACAATCCAGGCTAACGCATTTTCTTTCTTTCCTTCGGAAAAAAAGGAAAGCCACCGCCTGTGGAGAAATGCTTGAAGCGGACATTAAGGTCGCATTATGATCATCTGGAACCTCAGAAAAATAACACCTTTCCATTTGGAAAGAAAAACCTAAGTCATCAAAGCGACCCCGTGAAAGAAAATCCCTGCTCACCTTCCTTTTGCACGGGGAACGTGAGTAATGCGAAATTCCTTCACGCAATCATTAATGCAGGGCCACCCTTTCGCCTCCGCGAGGGAACTTTCTCTCCCAAGAAGTTGGCATGTGTTAAAAGAGAACTCGGATCCGTATAATCAAGGGGGAATAAGGCGGCTGGAGGAGCATCTCCCCAATAATTAAAATGTTGCAAAATTAACGAGAGCGCGGCTTTGAAAGAAGATCCCGCGCATTGAACTAACGCCCATTGTTCGCACTCCGAGGGTTTATTTTCCCTGAGTGGAAACCTCGAGAAAAGAAAGGGGAACATATCTATTGGCGGCGTCAACTGGGAAGGGATTCCGCTTCCGAAAGAGTAAAAGTAAGAGCGAAGAACATTGTTCACTCGCCCATATTCGATGGGGACTGGATTTTCGGATTTCCATCACCCGAAGTTTAATCAGGTGTGAAATTTCGTGGAATATTAACTAGAATTATCTGATGGTGTTACGGGATGTTGATTACGGTTCAAATCCCCTCCTATGGTGTAATTACGCGATTCTAAAGCTCATGGAAATATTTACGATTGTAGAATAGGAACTTTTAAAAATAGGCGCTTATGGTATGAAATGTGCTAAGCCAATAACAAAGAGATGGGTGTATGGACCTATTGAGCAAGAGTAGATGCAATAAGTTTCTTTTCTACTCAAATTTGCATCTATTAATTCTCTACAAGTAGCCTGTTGGCCTATTGGTGTTATAGAATAAGCAAATAACACATTTAGTTGAACCTGCTACGCATTTTATCCCGTTTTTTCTCATTTACGCTCTGTGACAGATCGGCCGAAGCAGTAGGAAGATGATTTTATATACTTGTTTAATTTATTTTATACGTTTTAACTCGACCTACAGGCCTCCATATCTGTTACGTCCCTGGATAGTGTAAATTACAATTAGTGGAGAGTAGTAAATACTTTCATTTCACTACCTTCTTTTACTATTACTAATACTAGTACTACTATTACTATTTTTATTTCCTGTATATTTTCTTTAGTACCGGGTTCGATTCCTGATCAACTTTTAAAAGGTTTACGTTCTCAGCTCCGATTTCAACACGGTTTATTTTTTCAAATCCCTAATTTTCTTCCTTTTAAGATGAGGTACAACTCGGTAATGCTAGTTTACTATTTTTGCAAATATTAAACCATAAAAGCGTTGTTGTGATATTTTATATAAATATACAGTAATAATAAGAAGAAAAACGGTCATATTCATGTGAACTTTAAATTGCATAAAATCATATTCTCATAACGTAAGTCTCTCAAGAATGTTACAGAGTCATTCCTAGAGATGATTATTATGATATCGAGCGGAGGAAATTAAAAATTTTGATCTTTATTTCATGGAGAGGGGATCAAGAAAAATATGGAAAATGTTGCTAAGAAATCATGACAATTACATATATTACCTGTTAACCATTAATTTATCAAATGATATGGATATTTTTGCCTCGATATTCGTAAAGGAACTAAAGCATGAATTCAGTATGCATTTGTTTCAATTCGTTAAATATTGTAACTATAAAAAATGTGAAGTGTCAAGTTGACGATGATATAAAATATAGCTGGCAGTATCCACAGCAGAGAAGAGAATCTTATCCTTCCGGTTTCATCAGCTACCCTGTGACGTAAAAGGCACTGCCTCCTCACAATCCTTCAAAGTCAAATCACTCAATTGAATGCTCAAATTCTCCATTTAACGGATTATATTATCGTTGGAAAACTTTTAATTAAGGGATTGAAAATTGCAGGACGGGGCCAAAACATCATTAGATATAATGAATCAGAATTCCAGAAAAGCTCCTCGAATATTTAAGACATCCTTCGAAAGAGGAAAGCTCTCAAATTTTATGAATATCACATTATTTTGGGACAAGACAAATCCATTCCGACTGAATATATTCGTCGCCTTGGAAAATGGAAAGTTGGGGCGATTAATTACATCATTAATCAGCTGAATATTTTATAAGGCTTCCTCTCTTTCAAAACTTATTATGAAATCTCACTCCCGAACTTTCTTTCTAATTATAAATCGAATTAAAAGTTAATTTCATCATCCTTTATTTTCCGTGAAACTTAAGATATTTTATATTTCTTTACCTAATCGACCATTTTTCTGCCTTCCCTTTCTCTTTCACTGATCAAATATACTTTAAGGCCCATAAAAAAAGGTTAGAATTAAATCTTTGTTAAATTATACGCAATTTCCTTGTAATATTTCTGAAATAATAATTTCTAGTTCATTTAGAATCGTTGATTCTGCTACCATATCTTGATAAAGGAAGTTTTTCATTTTCCCGCTGGTGCAGGTTTGAGAAAATGTATCTTTCACTAACATTTTTGTCTCCGTATTGATCATGGCTGTGACAGAAAGAAAGCTTCTACGGTATAAGTGATGTTTAATAATGGTATACATCTTGGTCGTTCTACATCGAATGATTTTAAAGGTATAATTGGTAGGTTCAGTGTACTACACTTACATGGATCTTTTTCTCCGACATTCTGGCTCAATAAAGAAGGCAAAGTACCTCAATCCTCATCTTGCCTAGTCCCCTCATTCCCTCTCCAAGACCTCTGTTAGCAAGTTACGGATGGAATTAGGTTCAAATCAGCCCTCGGAATGGCAATATGACAGAAGGGAGATTAGAACCATTTAAGTTTATAGACATCTCTCTGTGTCTACAAACATATCATTATTTACTAAAATGCTTGCAAATGTTAAAGTATTCTATACTCTTCGTACCCGATACCCTTCAATCGTTTATGAAACGTAAATGGGTTAACAACTCTACTAGAACTGATTCGAAACTAACCGCCGCTTGGTTATAAATAAAAAAAACCGACACAGATACAATATTTCATTGCGTGCATCATAAAACTACAGCTTTCCACTATTTTTCAACCGTCGTCTTTTGAATTTAAATGCTTGTCATATTATTTTATTAATTTGCAAATTCCTTCTGCATAAAATTCGCTTAGGAATGTCACAGCATTTTGATCTTCATCTTTATGGAAGTTCTGGCCCCCGAGACATTCTTTATTTGCCACTTTTAAAATTCACTGAAATTGATTACAAAAGGATAAATTGTGAATCGACAATTCCCGCGAACTTATTCGAACGTTTTTGGCCAATCATCATTAAGGACAGAAGGCCTACCACTCCTGTGTTAATTATGGATATTTGTTCTTCCATCCCTGAAATATCCGATCCACTTACGAGCAACACCTTCACTCATAATGCTTCGGCCGTATGCAGTAGAGGATACACAATGAATGACCGATGCTGACAGATTTTTGCCCAAAGAATTTCCTATCAAACCGTGCACTTTGCATTCGGCGAGATTTTCTAATGCAGCACTAATTTCGGGAGGTTATGATCAGCAAATGAATAGTTGTAATAATGTGATGTTATTCCGGCGAGGTTGAGACTATCAAATGTCTTCTTACATCTAACTCTTCGTCATATGAAATTTAAAAGGCATAGCTTGAAAAATGTGCACAGATGAAAAGTTTTTTATGGGTTTAAAACCCCAATTTGTCGATGGGAAAGAATTCACCACCAAAAAACATGCAAAACCAACTGAAAGTTACCTAAGTTTTACGGAAAAGTCAGGTTAATTCACATCTGAAAAACAAAATGGTAAACATACATTATTTCATAGATATAAGAACTAGAAATAAATGTCCATAAATAATAATCAGAAAAAGAACATTACGAAATACAAATATTACGGTTCCAAAATAGGTTAGTGTCGAGATAGCAATAAAAGTACTCATAGAGAAGATAAAATGAACAACAACAAGATTCTCGCACTAGCAGAATTTGAAGCTTCCTGAATCGCATATTGTTCTGATTTAATAACGACAGTACCTGGGTCACTACTACCGGTGGTATGCAAGGACAGCGGATAGTTTCAGAGCCACCCTCGTAATTTAAACTTTGACTGAGTGAAGCACTTTCGCTTTCGTATCGCTCAAAAGTTTCCCTCGCCTTCTCATAAAATTAATTTCCATGTTTTCAATATAGCAGCGGTTAAACGTTAGACGCAGAGAACTCTAGACATGCAGATTTTCAGGAGAGAAAGGCAAATACGCATAATAGACGGAATGATGTACGATTTCGAGATGTAGGTAATGGTATTCGCCCAGCTGGGACCTCCTCTTTCCAATTTATATGCGGTAAAAGTCTCGATGCGAATTCTCGCGGACGAGGGTTCGCTGTAATTGGAAGGAGGGCCTTTGATAGCGATGAATGAGCTTTTCTTATTTCTCACTTTCATATTCTTAGTTTATGAATGTGTCAAGCGTCTGATTATGCACTGAAAGAGCAGGGAATCAAAATTTGTAAATCAATACCGAATTAGTTGCTCAACACAATTATACGATCCAATCTATTCAAACTGGAAAAGGGTTTTGGTGACTTGGCAAGATAAGGCGTGCACCTAGGAAAATTCCCAAGGAGAAACGGACATGAAAAAAGTCTGACGGAACCGGGACTCGAACCCGAGTCTAACCGGGCTCTATCCATTGAGCAACCGACCCAGTGTTCTGGTGGAATAGTTTACTTTTAACATACTTTTTTCATGTCCGTTTCTCCTTAGGACTATTCAAACTGAATAAAACGTAATTTGATGCGAAAGATATGTCTTTCAATACGGTTACTGAGATATTGAAAAGTGTAATAAGTTTTAGGTTACTTAATAACAAATGTAATTTAGTGACAAATGACAATTTCTACTACCAAAGGAATACGCAATGCAGTGAACTATGTGTGTGATTATGCCAGTATTCTTAGAACATTGCCAACATGTTTCATGTTCATCAGTCTTACCTCTAGAACAATAAATCATATTACAGCCGTTGCCAACTTTCACGGAAATGAAGGTCCACAGCTTATGCATTGTCATGAGATCAATTTGAACAGATAGGTTGAAAAATTACGCTTTGCTCCACCAAAGTCATTTATTTCGAGGCATATCTCACATTTTTTCCTCAAGATAGTTTTTTTTCTCTCCAAGTCGCTTCCGGAGATATCCTCTCTATCAATTCAATGAGACGCTAATACTTCCATCACTGAATTCATTTTGGTCAAAAGGTGACTCTCGGATTTTTTCGTCCCGAATGCAAAGATACCATCATCGAAGTTTTTTTTTAACTTTCGGAAAAGGAAAAAGATAGTGGAATAGGAAAGGGGGATTGGGAGTGGAAAGATAGAGAGGGAAGGAGCGCCGGAAAGAGGGTTGTCCCTGATCTATTGCGTCACACTCTTTCGCTACGAACTGAAGCTTTTTTCCTGATTACGCCGGAAAGGTCTTCCGCGGAAAAAATCACCGATGGTTGGCAATGGAAGGCATCGCTCGCTCGATAAATCTTTTGAGTATGTAATTTCGGGGAGGAGGACTCCCCACAGAAAATATTGCGTACCCTCTTATCGAAGATATAGATTGAATCGTATTCATCCGCCCCATCGGAGAGGGCTCTTTACTTATGAATTTAAGGATAGACTTAAAGTTTTTAAAACGATCAAAATTTCTTTAAGTATCAATATTTTCGTCTAAAATTTGTAACTGGTGCGAAAGTTTCTTAATATTTATTTTTATTTAGTTGGGCTTGTAATCCATGTGTCTTTAATAACGTTTATGGCATCTTTTTGTAAATGGCATTGTCGTTAAAGGTACAGGATGCACAGTGATCAAAATGATAATGCAAGCTTTTCGTACGAATACTGCTCCAGAAAGTCTCGAAATTGTGATAATAATTCCCGGGTTACTTCGCGGCTCCTGAATTAAAAATTAAGTGTAACTCTGCCTATCAACAAATAATGTAACAAATCCAATTCGTAAACAGCCTATGAATTCATGCTGTTAGCTAACACAAAAGCATACTCGTATACGAGTAAAGTATAATTCTTTCAGAGAGAATTTCGCTATTCCAGATTACGATAATACTTTAATTCATGCAATGATTTTCTTTTGAAGTAATTGTTGGCATAATCGCTGAAATGACGTAAAAAGTCTTTAGGGCATTTACAAGTAAGTCTGTGATACACGCTGTAGTTTAAATTTTCAATTTAACTTAAAATTTACTTATGAAACCATAAATATATTATAACCTACCTTACTTTTATTGGGAAAAATGTATCATTCTGTTCACTTCTAAAAAAGAATCTATATTTCTGTTCATATTAATTCTGGTCATGTATTCTGTTAGTGCCAGAGGTATAACCCTAGGTTAGCACTAAGAACGTACTTTAATGTTAAAATTAATGACATCAGCATTCTTTTTAATGAAAACCTGTGTGCATGAAAAATGAGAACTTCTCTCCAAAATTTCGCAATTTGCGATTACAAACTAGATGCCAAATTTAAGGATATGAGACGTTCTCTATATTAATATTTAAAGTCCTTGGGTTAATAAATAGTAAATAAATGCTCGGAAAGAGTATTCTGTGCTGCAAAACTGAAGCTCATGCTGAAGAAGTTTGAATTTTATTAAGCTGAACTTTGACGAGAAAGTAAATAAAGGTGGCCTGAGCGATGCGGGCGTAGTGCGGTACGCGGTGCGGGCGAGTGCGTAGTTAAAGGATATGCCATGTTATAAGGGTAAGCAACGTTGAATTTTAGAATAACAGTCTCTATCGTCAGAATGCCGTTTATGTTCCGTCGTATTTTTTTATTACTAGATTAAAAGAGGCGTTGGCGTCAATGCAGAACAAACCAGATGCACCTAGCAATTAATGGCGTCGGGAGCGGGCTATGTTTGCTCGGGCACGTTATTCTTTTAATAATATACACAAACACAGATTCTACGTATCTCCGCGCATTCAATAAAGGGAAATGAATTTTCGTCCGCTTCTACCGTCGAATGTCAACCGGCTTTTACTCCGGTAATGAAATATTTGGTAAGAGGATTCAGGCACGCGCTTCATGTAAGTTTAATTCCGGAGCGCTTGTCGCGATCGTGCATTATATACGTGTGGTTACGCTCCTCTTTGAAAGATAGAACGGTTTGAAATAAAGTCATTAAAGATTCATGAACGTGTTTCGTTTCATCTTTTTTTATTTCCAGATGGTTAGAACATTACACAGCGGCAAAGGAAATTCAATAACCTAAATATACTAACCTTTGTTTTCCAACTAATAGAACGGATAGCAACTTTTGCCGCATGACGCTAAATTACCGGCTAGATTTACACGCATCCCCTCCACGAATACAGAGACACTCACTGGTAACATCATTTATACATACTCATTACCGCTCGAATGGGGATTGCCATTCATTGCAGTGATACCGGGATACCAGACGCAGTGTTATTGTGGCAAAAGAATTTCTAAAAGGCGTCTGACTGATAAATAAGATTCTTAATTAATTGCAGCGAAGGTAATAGTCACAACAGTACACTTGATAAGATTTCATAAATGTTTGCAAGCAGTCTACGTCGCTGTAGAAGTTATATGACTTTTAGCCCAGGGCTAAATGTTACAATTCCTGAGTATCAAGTCTTGGTTGATTCCATTCAACATATAATGCACAAGGGTAGAAATTGCCATCATTTACGTATTAAAAGCTAAATTGTGTCGTAAATTCCTTCTTTCATTTCTGTTACCGATCTTAAACAGAGTGAACGAGCAGGCAAATTTCCATGAACCTCTCATTGATAATACTTATAAAAAAATAAGAATAGAATAAAACAGAACAGAATAGAAACGTCTTGGGAACTGGGATTGATCGATTAATCTTATGGTAAAATTAAATGTATCCACTTTATTTATTACGAAAACAATTTCTGTGTAAATGTTTGACAGTAACATATTCATGTAATCTTCATTGTACCGCCACAACCATCGTAATCCTCTTCAGGTCGAAATCCTGGCTTTTGGTATGTTCCAAATGTTAAAAACCGGCTTATGAGTCTCCTCAAGACTGCAACCCTACTTCTAAATCAAAATTTTTGTCAAAATTTCAATCTCATGATATATTTGAGTTGAATTGATTACGGCTGTAGACCCCAAGACACCATATCTGGATTTTAAAAGAAATTTCCAAATGTTCTAATTATTGTGTGATTTCCTGATTTTTGGTACCTGTTTTAAAGTTTTCGATTCTTTTTCTCATTCTTCATGACAAGTTGGATAAAGGAATAACAAGTGTGAAAAAATATGTGAAAGTTGGATAAAGCTAAATGGGAAAATTGGAGCAATCTGGGGCGCGGAAAGCCTACCGTGAAAAGCAATCTATTAATATCGAATATTCATGGGAATATGAAATGCTGAAATTTTGGCGCAAAACAACTCTTACGGCCTCATAACAGTGAGATCAATTGTATTCACTGTTGCGGCTCATGCAGACTGCATTGGAGGACCGCAATTTCCTTACAGTAAAGTTCGCTCTGAAAGGTCTACCAAACTACCGTTTCAAGTGTGTACAATTTTCATAGAATGAGAGCAAGACCCGTGATTCTTTGGAGAAGTGGGCTAGTGAGGGAAGGCCAAATCCATGAAATGGCCTTTCTGTGACTTTCTCAATAAATTTCTTCGCATATATCTTAAGCATCGAATTTGACAATACTTTATACTCTATAACCTATCGGAAAGGTTATTTCGGATTACTTACATAATTATCTCGTTAAGAACTTTATGCAATTGCTATTAATTATATTACAGCAATTAACATTTCATTATCCCAATTTTAAAAAATAACTGGTGGGTAAAAAAAAAGAAAACTAATTGAGAATTGTTATTTGCATCAAGAAGATCAATGCAAATACTATCCATGGACATTCAACGAACATAAAGAAAACTACATGCTGATAGTCACCTAACCTCGAGGTGCTGTGGCTCGGAGATCGGATAATGGACAATACTCTGTATTATCGTAGCACTGTTAAAAGTGCTTCGATAGCTGAGGTCATTTAGTACGTAGTCCCCCACCGGGGATCGAAGTCGGGACCACTTTCACTGAAGTCGAACGCGTTGCCTACTTGACTATCGGGAGCCCTACTCTGAATTACGGTTTGCTGTAATTTTTGTTTCTTCTGTATATTACGCTTTCTGAATATTAAACTAATCCGTAATGTTACAATTCATTCCAGGCAGATAAATAAGAAACGATAAATTAAACATTATTGTTAGTCGATTTAATTAATATTGTATAATTTTACTGAAAAACGTGTTAGTGATATTACTTAATTTCAGATGTTTTTGCTCACAAAAGGATTACGTGGCTGGCGTTCCACATTCCAAATATAATTAAATTTTAGTCCATGGTAATGACGAAATACTCTAGACCTTAACAATTATTGTAAAAAATAACATCTTAATGATAATATCTCTCGTGATTATCAATTGAAAAAAAGGCTATTCATATTCAAGGAGTCATTTTTGTTAAACATCAAAATAAAATAATTTTTAAACCACTTTTATTCGTACTTAAACTGCGACTAGTTGTGTGACCAGAGAACTAGGTTATAAAGTACAGAATCTCGATCTTTAGAATCAAAACCGTCACGCCTTACCACTGATTGAAGGGAATTTTGAATTTTCTACGAATTGTCATTAATGTACTATTCTTCTTTTACTTGTTATACAACCCCGGCCTCATTATTAAACCTAATTTACATTAATGACGGTTTAAATGTATGAGGAGACTTTGAAAATCTCCATTTTGCCCAAAATAAGGTCGTCATTTACTCATTTATTCACTGCTTAGACCACTTGTGCAATGATGTAAACCTTTCACTCCCATGAATACAAATGATGACGTTTAGAAATCCCTTAACGCCCCGTCAAACCTATGACAATTATCGGAAGCCGGAAGCCGTTTAAATACACATTCGCATTCCCGAAGAAATAAAACTATCTCCACCGAACCTCAAACATTTCCACGATTGAAAGCCTTTTTATAATCATGCACATTTCGCGTATGCATACGCCCCACTTTCAGGATCCGTCCGTCAATTTACTTTCACCTATCAATTTTCAAACTAATCAATCCGGGCAATTATTCCGCTCAAATATTAAATCGCACTTAATAACTTTGTTTGCTTAAAATTTACGAATATATTTCGGGTGCAATCATCCGCGGCCGGCAATTTGAAAATAGGAAAAGAGCGAAGCGCGCGAACCGAAAGGCTTAGCACAAATACAATCAACCTCGCGGAACCGTCTCCATCAAACTCCGACTGCGGTATCAATTTCGGGGGAGAGAAAGCAATTACCTACTTGAAATATTACGCGGGACGGCAAAAATAGTTTTTGGGCATTACGTAGAGAATCGAAATTAATTTCACGGGAATCGATTGAGAGCGCATGAATACTCAGGTTGAGCGGTGCGGAACCCCTGTGCCGTAAACCGATTTATAGTTTGGTAAGCAATACTAGTCGGCTGAGGCGTGATCAGAATTCATGATACGGTGGTACTTTTTTGCGGGGGACGGGTATCCATTTTGTCATTCACTCTGGCAGGGGATAAACCTATTTACTTGGCACCCAAACCGGTCGTGTTTTACTTTCGAAAATCCGTGGGATGAATACTGCTCTTTCGGACACCGCGACGCAATGCACGGAAAACAATGGTGAAAACGACAACTTTTTTTCGCCACTGCCATGGCCGTAATTCGACCATTTCCATGACAACGGGCGTCCGTTGGACAGAGCTCCGGATGAGGGGGTCTCTCATCGGGCCGAAATGCGAACCCAGCGTCGAAACTTCGTTTTATTGTTTGAAGATGTTTTTGGGCGTGAGCGAGGGGGTACAAATACGTGGCCTACGCCCTCGGCTCACCGGAACTCTACAAGCGGCGAGCCGCCGTACAACGTGCGACAAGTTCTTAGCAAGGGTTGAAGCGGTTGCCTCGCGGGTAAGGTTTTGTGCGAGAGAAATAATACATTTGTCCGCCCATATTTTTAGCGTTCGTGCTTATTCGAGGGGTGAAATATTCTCGCATCCTCACTTTCTCCAAAGCGAGATCAGCTTGAAAGAAAATGGATTCGTGAGATCAAAGGGGATGTAGCTTCAAAGAAATTTCCGATTCCGTTGAATAATTTGGTATGCGTAAACTGGGCACAAAATCGAAAGGATAGGACCGTATATTCCAGGACCATGCAGAGCTTTAAAAGTAGGTGTAGCCGTTTAATAAAATACGGCGATGGCTAATATAATTAACAAGGAAACCATTGCGAAGAAAAATAAAATTGCAGTAAATACGGTAAACATAAGAGTATTCGATTTTAATTTAAGACTATAGTGAATATTATCGAAATCCAAATTGTTTTCTGTGAGAGATTTCGTGCTTTCTTCAATAGACAAATATCGTTATGACATCTGAAAATTTAAAATTGGAACACCTGGATGATGATCACCATTGTCTTGCACAAGCACAGTTACTCGGTTACACTGTTTGTTCAAACACTATGTTAAACTCTCGTTAAACCAATGAGTAAAATCTTCCACAGGTATTATTGATGATAACACTCTTCTCTGCACTGTTTGTTTTAAATAATATAGTAGCTAAAGTCAAGATTAGCTGATCGTGGTCAAAGAGCATCTCTGACGGAGGCAAAAATCAAAAATACTTCCTTCAAATCATCGTGACCGAACGTTAATATCAATTGTTACGTGACAACAGCTCAGTACTTTTTGAGGTATCAAATTTTTTGATGAATTATGGTTGGGCAGGATAATGCAAAATCAGATACAGGTGGAGCCAAATTTTTGGTGTGATCATATCACCGTAGCGCGCAGAGATAGCTCTGTAATTACGCTCCGAATATCTGGATTTCGCAACGTTTCTTTTCGGAATTCCGCATTTTCCGGCCCCGCGAACAATCTCCCACCATCTAAAATTACACAGGAAACGCATTCCGGGAAAAAATCAATCCCAGAAACTCATTTTGTCGACCCGACCTTTTTTCAGTTCCCGAAATCCGACGAACTTGCCCAAGGTTCGAGGGGAGGACTGATTGGGTAATAAGCAATACTTCCATCGGAAGGGATTATCAAATTTGCCGCCGAAAGAGACTTCGGAAAAAAGTCCCGCCCGATAGCCATCTCCCTCCGCGGTCGATATGACGATCCCGAAAAAAAGATGGAAACCCTCGATCGATAGACCATACTCGTAACAAGAGCGGAAGGAAGAAATATATGTGGCATAAAAAAAGTCGACGTCGAAGGCGACACGTTACAAAAGTCCCGCTTCAATTTCCCTTTCCTCTCGATATACCGTTAATACCGGAAGAAACATCAATCCATAACGGGAAAAAGGAGGAAAAGAGGGTGAAAACGGCGGGAGGATCCTCTTTATACAACCATTCCTCCGGAAGAACGCGGGAAAAACCCTCGACAAACGACGGGCGAAAAAAAAAACGCGTGGCGCATGCCGGGAAACAAAAGACGCCCCGCTCCCCTTTTTTCGGACAAAACGCCGCACCGCCGCGATCGCGCGATTCCTCAGGAAAGTAATTTCTCCGAAAAGCTTTTTGTGTGTTTTTTCCCTCAGTTTTGTCTCTCGCGCGTTTATATACCCTCTTCGACGCAGTCCGAACGTACGCCGTCAATAAGGGGACGGGGAGGTCGTCGCGGGAGAGGGACGGCGAAGTATCCGGGAGGATTGGAAGCGGTGCGAGTGACGCCTGCAACCACGCCCGGATAGGGAAATGGATTAATGGACCAGTTTGTTTTTTTCGCGATTTTCGCGTGATTTGGGATTCAGGGAGGGAGGAGAAGGCATCGATAGAAGTGGATGGTGATTAAGTGATTGAAGATCGCTTGGAAAAGGTGCGGTGGAGGGACGGGTGGAAAGGCTGGAAGGAAAATATTTCAAGATCGATGCTCGAATTCCGTAGTTTTGCAATCAAAGGAAAGAGGGACGAATAGGGCTCCATTCCGCTGCTGAGGAATGGTCCGTCCGGACATAAAGGCGTTCTCCGAAGAAAGAATCCGATTGCCTGATTAATCTGATGCGATTCTAAAACTTGGACAAGAAGAATTCCGATTGGGACTGGGAATAGAGTCCGAAACTCATCGGAAAGTTGATCGAACTAAGTTTGCGAATACGCTGTGTTTACCAATAGAAGCATCTCTAAAATTTTAACAGCTTCGAAGAATTTTCTTTTCTGTATTGTCCCCCGATTTTTTTTAACGTAATATAAGGACGATTTTGAGGAGCTGAAATGAATTGAATGGGTTATAAAGCAACTGAAGCTGATGGATCTTGTATTTAAAGTCATTTAATAGGGATGGTTCGAAATAGGATGATGCATGAATCGCTATAAATTTATTGGAAATTGTCGATAAGAAAAACCGGTACCGAACAAATAACTGTATGGTAATGGAAGAGAAAGCATTTATGATCAATAAAACGCTTCCAAGATGGAAGTAATTTTGGAACTTCAAAAATCAATTTTTCCAGCAAAGAAAATATTACAAAAAATTGCTTATTCTGATAATGATCCTGAATTAAAATTATTGTGTTTGCAGTATGCCGTCCAATAAAATATTCAATTTAAACTTAAGATTACTTAGTCTATGTTAGATCGAAAGTGTTGTATAAGAATAAGTAGAATTTTTGCGGTTGATTTTCACACTCCTGTCATCATAAAGCAAATCCAATCCGTTTATAATACATAGACATTTATTACTCTAGCTGATACTGGTAATAAGTACCAGAGCCAGCTGATTAAGTTCAAAAGGACTTCTCTTAAAGCTGAACTTTAAGAACGGCTCGAAGATGAATATTGAATCGGATTTTAAATGTTTCCGATGGAAAAATCAAAGTTTGTTAGCCCCAATAAATCTGTAATCTAATTCATTTGATTGAAATTCGCGAGTCTTTGTGAATTCAACATTTAAAAATTATCTATTGAAAGTTAAGAGGTTACTTGGTAATCCGCCTTTTATTGGTATATATAATATAATAATATATTTTGGAAATGTGCTAGAAATCCTTTCTGAACTAAGCCAACTAAATATCACATATGTTAGTTTGTTCAATTACTGATTAACCGAGAAAAGAAAATCACGTGTAGAAATTTTTGCTGCAAAATACAATAATATATACTTTTATATCGTAGGCAATGAAGAGTCATTGCCAGGTGAAGTGTGAAGGATATGGTACTCTCGGCTGTAATGCGGAACACCAAGAGCTCTAACACGGCACGACAAGAAACCACACCACGCCATCGTCACTCGGCACATCGGTTGCGAAGCTAAAGAAAGCGAATCGAAATAGCTTCGAAAACCACGAAAAGGACATCTCAACAAGGATTCTACGATAAGGATTCCGGTGCAAACAACGCCGGGGACAACAGACCAAAGCGGAAAGGAAACGAGGAGACATCGCGGCAGGACCATGTCCATAAAAAACCACGATGAACGGAGACCGAATGGAGTGGAGGGAAAAAAGTGAACTCAGCGAGTCAAAGGAAGAGGGGAGAGAGATGGATAGAGAGCGACAGGAGAGAGATAGGGCGGTAAATTAAAGGAAGGCGTGAAGGTGAGAGGGTGTGGGGGCATAAACCAACGGATGACGGTGTGAGCGGTAATTTCGGATCGAAGCCGGGACGTCCCACGGGTTACTAATGTCACGAAACCTTTACAAGAGACGACACTGGAAGGCAGTATACGCCCCTCACTCGAGGGAGAGCGGCACAAAGAGAGGACGTATGGATGAAAGCCAGGAGCAAAAGAGAGCGGAATGGAGAGGAAGCCGTGTTTATCCCACAACCAATGACCTTTGCTCCGGTTTCCAACCGACACATAGACGGGACGGTTTTATTCCCGCCCCAAAGTAAAAATTTACGGACCCTTTTTATAATCACCAGGATGTTTTATACGGAGGATATCTAGGCTACCCGTGCGCGGGCCGTCTTGCGAAGTGATTCACTTATCGTGATTGGAAAAAAGGGAGATTAATTTCCCCTCTGTCGTGCCAAAGGAGATAAATTAAATGAAATTTCGGAGCGGTGCGGTGCATGTCGGGCCGGGCATGCATTTTGCAGGGGTCGTCTGACCGACTTTTTTCGCAAATTGAAAGTTACGGGATGCATTTAGGGGGATTTATGCAGGCGTCCACCTTTCTTCGGTTCTGACAAGGAGGGCGATATGACCACTGCCGTAAAAGTGGCCGTTGGTGAATATTGCTGGTGGGATCCCATCCGAATCCACGGAGTATGCCTTTTTTGTCGTTTTCGGTCGTTTGCGCGCCTCCCTCGAGGTCATTCCAATCCCTAATATTTACCCTGGTGAAATTCGTGATGACTGCGAAATTCCGATGTGACAATGGCGACGAGATCAAACGTTTTTGCGTCATTGCGAGAACATTTACATACAAATAAGTTTTCCTCCATTTAAGCTTCTGATCCAGTTCATCGCCGCATGTTAAATTACGTTCTGTGACGCGTTAAACAACCCATGAGGGCAAAGTTATGGTTATTAAGAATGAAAGGTTTGATGTAATAGCTATTTTTTTGATGTCATTAATTTTGATCGCGTGACAAATGTAAACTCTTTTATTAAACTCTGAAATTCCGCTTGGACTGGCGATACCATTGTTGCTTTCATTTCCGAATATTCTTCATTTATCATCAGGAAAACCGAGCGAGTGAAAGTGTAGTGAATCTGATTTCAAAATTAATTACGTATATCGGCTTTGGCTGCGTAGCATTTCACAAGAATGATAAATCAATTTTTTTCCGTTGTTCTCTAAAACGTCCATTTATTCGAAAATTAATGTATAGATGTGAGCAATGACAATTGTTGAACACTCGCAACCATTCCCTAACCAGAAATATATGATTAGTCTGGACTCGAACCGGCATTGTGTTTTAAATCTGATTTCATGTTATTGTTTATATAGTACCAGCACAAAATAGAATAGAAACATATTTATTTCGGAATTACTTGGACGATATTGCGATTTTCAAGTAACTTCTTACAAACATCTATTTAATTTTAATGAAAGGAAAGGATAGAGCTGTAAAAAAATAAAAAAGTAAGAAACTATATTTGCAATAACACCTAAGTCAAAATCTTAGGGAAAAACTTCCACAGTAGGAAAACACCCTCAAAAGGGGAATTGTGAAATACCTTCGTAACCTAATGATAGTAATAGCTAAATGTTAAATAAGAAAATTATTTCTGTAATCTGAAAGTATTACAGCTTATGGGTCACGTGAGGCTCATCAGGGATAATTTGTGGACCATAATGAGTATAGTAACTAATATTCTTTTGCTGAATGATGATATTTTTAAGGCTGAGAATGAAGCCAATGAGGCATCGACAAGCCGTTAGAGGATCTTTTAACGATATCTACGTCTAATTTTATTCCATACCACAAAAAGCATATGTCATAACGAATTAATTGCATAGAATTAATTATCTGTCAATCATTTTATCTATTGTTTATCTGTAAGTAAATTCTCATTGTATTCAACTTTTATTTTATATGTAAGTAAAACTTTCCGTGAGTTGAAAGAAATGCTCAATTTTCGCCAACATTATGTTCTACTGTCATATTGGACTCATATCGGTCATATTCACGCGGCTCTTCTTTTCCTGTGAGTTTTGCAGGCCCGCTTTCAACCGTTAAAATTTAATTTCCTTTTCTTGTACTTCCTCAAACATCTACAACCAGTTGTAGATACATTGAAATTAATATTTATATAAAATAGAGTTCTCACGTTTACACATATAGCTCTACATATTCCGGATCACGCAACAAAGAATATCCACATACATCAACATAGAAAAATACGCAAATGTTTCCAGCGAATATGATTCCCGTAAATTAACAACGAAGTCTAAAGGGTAAGGCATATCATTTCAATCTAGATGGGTTTAGTAATATGGACGTAACAGCTTTAGCTAGTGATTTCCATGCAAATTCACTCAGGTTATCCGCACTATTGTTTTTATCAAATTCTACCATGTTAGCGTGGGAAAAACTTATTAACAGAAGAATCGGCGAAATATTTTGGAGTAACCTTCACCAAAAACTTATCATGGGGCCATGCCATCCGTAATACACGCGGGCGAATATTGAGGAAACACTTTCTTCATGAAAATAGTCAGAAGGAGAGAAGAAATAGTCCGCAAGCGATGTTACTTTGAATTACTCGATGTTAGGTCTCACCTTGACTACACATTTGAGGAGTATGGTACCCGACCGACAAGTATGGTACTGTAAAAGGGTACAATAAAAGTGGATTCTATTCATAAAAATTGTTTCAACATATCAGTGAGCGTTACTCAGATGCCTGTGAATGCAGGACGGGATTCTCTAAAAGATAAGAGAGTTAAACAAATTCTGACTTTGCTTGATAAATTCAGGGAAAGTACGTTCTTCGGAGATGTTGCCGATGTTATGTGTCCTTCTTTTATACAAGCTCTGCCGTTTCCAAGAGAAAAACCAGGGAAATAGATTCTTGAACAACTTGCTAAGAATAATTTTCTTTCGCTAAAGGTATACGAAAGTAATCGATTAGGAAAGTGGAGTTTTAGTGCATTCTACCCCTGTCACATGCAACAAGGCGGTTTGGATATGTCGATGTTTAAATTATATAAAAAAACTACTTATATCAGTTCGCTATCTACGATAGTATTCCCTTGTATACTTCGAGATATTTTAAGAATACACCCATCTAAAATGTAATCCTCGCAGAATACAAAATATTCCATTTTGCCATGCAACCCAGACCCTTTAAAATGTAGATATTTTAAAATATTTGCAATAATTCTGGTAGTTTACGGATATCACTGAATTTCTTTCAGAGTGAAAGGATATGCCAAATGTAAAGTGAGAATAGAGCCATACTATTGATCTTTAACGACTTCAAATGTCATATGATGGAGACAGGCTCAACTACGAAGGTCACCTGACGTCTTATTCTCTTGAGTGGCTACCATTTTCAAGGAATGCAGTACTTAAGTACCAACTTTTACTTATAAACTTTTATACATGAAAATTTGCTGTAATCCAGAATCAGGATGAATGTCTTTATCGTAACGATCACCTTGAAATACATCAACAAGCCAAGCTTCTCGTATAAACTGGCAAAAATATAGTTTCAACTCATGGCAAGTTAAGTATTCCTGTAGGTTAATGGCTAATCTTCCTACAAATTTCGAGTACAGTTGCTCTGTGAAGATAAAAATCACTGTATACCCAGTAGAGGGTTATTCAGTACATTTATAACTTACTTCTCTTACTCAACAGACGTAAATTCAAAGTATAGGTGACTTGTCTTTAACTATATAGCAAAAAAAAGTCAGGCTTCTTAGAAAACGCAGAATACAAATATATATGTAATAATATATATAAATATAGTATGTGTATGATTTAGGTACGAGAAAGTTCTTTTCAGAAATATGACCTTCAATGAGATAGGACGCACATATGCTATAATCAACACATAATTTAAAGGTTTTCCAAGTAATAATTTCAGTTTAGCTGTTTAAATAATTGCATTACAAATAAATGAGGGTAGAAATCTCCCAACATTTTGAAAAGAAATATCAGTCACACAAGAAAACGATTTTAAAGGAAGTATACCGCCAAATAATACTAGAAAAGATCACTAGGATAATAAATGCCTCTAGAACAAAGTGATAGTAGTTTGTCGAGATAAGTCGGAGGTTAGAGCATCTACCCGGGTCCCAGAATCCCAGCTGTATCGAATGTAATCTTAGGTAAAGATGATAAATTTCTTCTGCTGTAGATTCTCCTTTACTGGTCTAGTCAGGCATAACTGCTTTGCTATTTAGGTAGCTTTAATATTTAGTTTCCTTAGTCATGCATAGTCTTTACTATTCAGAGAGACATTTGATGCAGCGAATTCCCTTGATAACCTGGTAGCAACCATAAAGCGAAGCTGGTGTCGACAAAGATAATATATTCTTAAAACGTGGCATTAAATGAAGGAGTTGACGGCGTGGTTGAAAATGGTGGAAACACACCTTGAAATAAAGGGGAGAGTCAGGATGAGCACAATAGAGACACCATACAGAGGGCATCGGAGCATCCTGATCCATTCCCTAACACCCTCCATCCATTCCTCCCATCCCTTTCACTCATTCGAAAAATCCCCTCTTAAGACCCTCTTTCCTCGAGGGATCGGATGTATGCGGATGGCGCTAGTCTTTTGTCATACATTTTTACCACCAGAGGGAGCGGTAAAGAAAAGGGTGATCCGGAGAAGGAGAAGCAGCAGCGAGCAGTACGCTTACGTGAACAGGTTATTCTCGTACGAGATATAACACCTTTCGCTCGGAGGTATTTTCGCAATCCCCCGCTTCCTCTTCCCCTTCCTCGTAAAGAAACCTTCAATCCAATAACTTCCCCGTGTTTAAAAAGCACTGAACAGCTCTTTTTATTCCTCATCTAGTGCGAACTTCTGCTCCGTTTATTTTCCTACACTTATTAAAGAGGTACGTATCAAGAAGCGACTAGCGCCCTCTGGGACTCGAAAACTGGGGCGTGGAGGAGATTTGCTCCGGGGTGTATTGGGGATTAATGCTAGGAAAGTAAGACCGGGAGAGAAAAAGTGCAGGATGGTTTCCCTTCGCTGTATTTTGCGCCACGACAGTAAGACGGCGATGGAGATTAAAAAAGGAAAGGATATGACGTAGACTCTTGCGAGAGGGTTTTCCCCCGTAAGTTTTCCGAGTGGGCTTCTTTTCCTTTTATCTCCTCTTATGCTTCTTGAGGAAATGGGAAATAATTAGGGGACCGAAGATTGGGTGGAGACAATAAGGATGCCAGAGGGTCGTTTTTTACGTCGGAGCTCTGGTTTCGTCGGACGCAAAAAAAATGGGAAGGCACTTTGGAGAGATGCGCACGATCGGTAATTACTGCTCTTATCTGATTGGTTTGGAGCTAGAGTTTCCGATTCGTTAACAAGCCATCCGCCATAGCAAACAGTGCCTCGAGGCATATTACTCAACGGTATAAAGCCATCCATTGATGTCTTGCCTATTAGCGGGCATGAAAATGTAAAACTACCGCCGATAAAGTTCGAATTGCGTGAAATAATGGAATCCTTCGAGTATTAATTAATTACTCGTACCTTCACTTAACTAATCCTGTAATACACACATATACATACAAGTAATTAAAATAATAATGATATAATTAGGGAATATAAGGAATTAATTTTCAAACAAACAACGATAAGAGGTGCTTCCTAAAAATAGCCTTCCAATTCAGTCCTCAGTTAGTCGTAAACTTTAATTGCTGGTTACCTAATGCCTGGGAGATTAACAAGCAAGAAGTAAATAGTATCTCTATTTCCTTGCTTTTTTACTTTGATATAATAACACCATAAAGTAATGTTCACCTCATATTCAGTAAAAGTTTGCAATGCTAAGTGACGATTATTAGGTTATGAAATTCCGTAGAAACGGTAATAATATTTGTAACGAGTTTTACTTATTATATAAATATGAATAATGCGAGTCAACCGAGAAACGTTTCGTCTAATGGTGGCTAAATATAGAAGATACTTGTATTAATTTAGTGGACCATCATGGAAATTGATTGAGACTATCCGAGTCGCAATAATTCTTAACTACGAGTTGAAATTCCTCTTTTTTAGCATAGGAAAAATGTCATGACACATCGGAATATTAGCTTTATTTTCCTTCTTCCTCCGAAACACATTTAAACGTCACCATTGTACATTTTCAAATTTACAGAAGTAACCAATTATTCTCCAATTTTATTCTTTTAACATGGTGACTGGCTGAATTTTTCAATGTGAGTAACCTTGCTACTTATTGTAGAGAGCTCTTGCGTCTTTGGCTCAAAAGAAACGTACTTTGTAGGATGTTCGCCTTTTTGAGATTCCAGAGGCGAATGGCAGACGCAATCTTGGAAGAAGTTACAATCTACCGAACGACTTCAAAACACGCAGAAACGGAATGGAAATTGCTCTGGCTTGGTGCCTTTATGGCTGAGCTTCCGTCTGACACGTGAAAGATTCGAATTTTATTCATGGTCATTACAGACTCCCGATTCAACCATCTTTCTGTGCACTCCTGCCGTACGTTTTACTATAGCGGATAATATATCATAGGAAATACCTAACTTAAAAGAAGCAGTTTAGGTTTTTACTATATCGTACTCGGTCATTAAAGCACGACCAAACTGCTTCTCTTATGATATACTTTATCTAGAAACTTTAGTCATGATATAGGAAAAGATCATAAATATAAACTTTCCTCGTTTATTATTTAAACAATATCAAAATTATATATTGTTTTACACTGATATCAACGTAAATTGATCGATAGGTATTGTACGTGATAAAATAAATAAATGAAGTTCTTGGTAATGACGTTTCTAATTAAATAACTATTTAATGCATTCAAACACGTATTAGAAGTAATAGGAGGTGTAGAATAGGTGTTTTTTAAAAATAAAGTAACATTGAAAAATAATTAATATCGTATATAATTTTCAGAGAAAATATTCAAAATTTGCTTTCAAATATGTAAATGGTATAGCAATGGAGAAGTGAACGTATTAAAACAACAAACTTTCAACTCCTCTGAATCATAACGCTTGTTGGGTTGATGGATTTTTTATTCCAAATCACACTTTTAGATTTTTACCCTCAAGCCGCTAGTGGCGTATGGCAGGAAAGCCTTGGATACAAGCTGTGCCGTTTAGAGTTAAGGAATTCAGGGAAACGTTGTCATTAATTCAAGCAAATGAGCAACTTTTTTATGACATTAAGAGTTTAATAGGTAAGAAATTCTTCATAATTGCAACGGATACGAAATATTTCATTTTATAACTCTTAATACTATGATTACTAATGTTTTCTTAACCAAATCCGTTGCTACGCATTCACATTTTAAATCGTCTCTTCTTTGTACGTATAAGATAGTCGGTATATAACATGAGTGGAAAACACCGTTTAACGTTCTTTCTTGGAAAGAATCATCAATTTCTTCAAGAAAATGCTGTGTGAAAGTGGAAAAATCGTGCACTTACTTAAACACGCAACGCAAAAATGCCATTTAGGAGCATCCCTTGGTATATTTAGGACCATCCCTTGAATACCCTTGGTATTTTTAAATATCTTCAACGGATGCCCAATTGCAAGTCCCAACGAAAGAAAAAATCTTTCATCGAAAAATTATCTGTGCGTTCAATCATTTCACAAAGATGTCGTTGTAAATTAAGACACAAGCTTCCCAAAAAATCCGAGAATCCAAGTTAGGGGCACAAAACAAAGCGTGGAAAGCCTTAAATCTAGCCGGAGGATCCTCAAGTCATTGGCCGGGACAGCTTACGAAGCAAATCATTCGCCGAAATCGATAGAGATTCGTTTGCGAAGGAAGTGGTTTCTCGAGAAAAGTCAGACGCATCCTTCGGAGGACAGGAATTCCTCCGCCGGCGAAACAATTCCCTTAGACTTCAATTAACCGCGGGAATCCGGGTTCCCTCCGCGTCCTTCACAACGCCCAATTATTAAGCGATCGAGCCAATCGGATGCGACGCCTTGATGCATTTAGACAGTGTTTTTAGGGAAAAAACGAAAGATGACGCGAGGTCTTTAATTAGGAAAATGACAATCCCGGCGCTGGCACTTTGGCCGACCTAACGAAACGGCTCCTTCGAGACGATTTGCAAGCAGTTCTCGGGGAACATCCGGCGAAGCGACCCCAAGCGACGGGGAATTGAATGGGGAACCCGTTTCTTTTTTTTTTATTTCCTTGTTTACGCAGCGCAGAAATGCAATTATCCCGCCCGCCTCGGCCTCCCCGGTAATGCCCTTGCGGGATGGCTAAATTCCGTCGGCAAGGAATTGGATTAGTTAATTATCTCGATTTAAATGATCAACCCTCCCAAAACAAAAACGAACGTTTGTCGCTGCGATTCACCGCTTTAGCGTGCCTATAATTAGAGTTGCGCGTCACTCCCGTAATTAATAAGCTCGTGTACATATGCGCGGAATATTCGGACCGTTAAATGATGAGGTTCGAGCATTAGTTGAAGAATATAAGACGCTCGGCATTCGAATGATGAAATGTAAGAGAATAGACGTATTGCTGACAGCAATTATATTCTTAAATTCTTTATTTCCACATCCCCGTTGATGTTTCGAGAGCCTACACATACACACAGAGATATAAATACACATTTATTTAGATCTGAATTTGTTTACCTAATTTCCTGGTTTTAACAACGTAAACTTGTAATAAGTACAGCAATTACAAAATGTTTCAAAATTTACCGTAATTATCGAAGTTTTAACCTTCCTTTCAAAAGTTCGACGGGAGTAAAGAACGGAGTCAGGAAAAATCATAAATGATATGTGTTCAAATATCCCAAGCTACATGGAGTTTTGTTTCCTCTTTTAAGCGTCTCCATAACAGGTAACTCGATTTAGAAATACAATGAATATCCTTGTACAAAACAGGCTACTATACGGATGTTTTGTATAAATGGTTACCATGTATTCTTACAACATCTAACCGAGATATCGTAATATGAAACACTTCTGCTATAGCAAAGCTTGAACTCTTCATTTTCAACGTAACTTTATGTACAAACTCATACATAAATACATCGTACAAAAAGTAGTCATAAGATCGTACAAAAAGTAGTATGCGTGCAAAATCAAATATGAGTTTATAAATGATTTTATATTCCTTAAACTTTGATTCCTTTATTAAAGGAATATCATCCCTTTAGTTGAGTATTCCTTTAATGCTTGCAGGATACCAGGTACCATGTGAAGATGAGGTAAAACCATGGCATTGGAAGATTATATTCTTGCAATTATTATATTGTATGTTGGGATATCTCTGGTAAAGAACTTCAGTACATGACAGATGCTCTCCTCCATCATGCTATTAAAAACTCATTCTTTTACTCTGACCTTTCCTAAGATGATATATCTTATCAGCCCATATCCACTATTAGTAAAGCTCCGCGATCGCGAGTCTATTTTGTGTCTATACGTATCTTCGACTTTAATCTACATAATGGATTGCGGATGGGATCCCCATAAACTATGAGAGAGTGAAAAATCTTCATATAACTCTGTGAAAAGCATTTCATCATATGACCGACGACTTCACGGCGTAAGCACGATATTAAAGGAACCCAAAGCAATACATTCTCCTACCTCATTCATTATTTCGAATATTAAACAGCAATGTTATAGGTGGACCTTTTTAGTACAAAGTTTTCTTCCTTGTTGCCGATTCATTGTTTACCCAGCACAAGGAAGATTATTTTTTTCTTATCGGTTTTATTCGTATTTTCCTTTCCCAATGTTTTAAATCAATTCCTGTAATTTTCCATTTCCCGATTTTATAATTCCTTTCTGCTCTCATGCTAACTTTTATTTCTTCCGCCTTTTACATATCTCCTTCATCCTCTATCAGCTCCCGATGTTTACGAAAGATAATCGAGTGGAAAATGATTCGTGGAATTGATTCCACTTGAATTCGACGATCAAGGGAAATAAACAGGGCAACGGTATCTCAGCTGCAGATATCATTTTTAATACAGACATTGAGAGGGGTTTAAGATAGTAATATTGAAAAGACTTTGTTCTAGCCTCAACAGGATAGTTAATTACATAGTTTCTTTGCGCAATGGTGGTACGCAGAGCGTCTGAGCAAAGATGAATTAATGTAATTGATGATGAATTAATTAATTATTAAGTGATACTTGGAGGAATTCTATCTTCATAATAAAATACAGTGATGTAATTGGTTCTATTCTACAAGGAATGATGAAGAAAGATGAATAATATGAAAAGGCGTTTATTCAAGTAAATATTAATTAATTAATTGGGGGGTAATTTTTGGCCAAAATCCTGAAATTCATACTAGGCCAGACTTCGTGAAACGACACTATACTGGATTGAATAAAAACTTTGTAATTTCCGGAACATATATTTTAACTTTCGAGAGCTGTTTCGGCTACAACGCCATCATCCTACACCGATCAAATCCGGTCGTGAAATTAAAACTATATTCTGGAAATTACAGTTTTTATTCATTCTCTTAAAATCTTGATGCCTTGAACAGAAATTGCCCATTTGCTTGCATTAATCACAACGATTCCTGGAATTCCTTTATTCTTAACGATAGCTTTAAGGTTTTTTTTTATATGGATTTCACAAATCGATCAGTCCAGCTTTATGATTCAGTGGCGTTGAATATTCATTTCAATACAATTTTTATCCAATGTTCTAACATTTATATATTTAAATGAAAGTATTGAATTAGTAGTCTGAAGGTTATACACGACACTAATTATTTTTCTACATTACTTTCGTTTTCGGCAACTTGACATATTTCCTTCTGAACCTACATTCATTGTCTGATTGAAATCGAGCTTGTAAGAAGTCCAGTTACAGTTTCCCATTCCTGATTGTAATTTACTTGCATTTTTGCTTTTTTCAACGAACCTTTTTTAAGTCGTAAAAGCTTCTATTGAGCTTCTCATCTTGCAATTATGACTTTCAGGATTAGGAACACAAAATAATCCTCAGAGCTCTTGAGAATAATTATTGCACAATCGGGAGACATACGGTAAATGTGAAATGAATCAGATAACATCAAATCGCTTCATAACTGCACATCAGATAGAAATGATGATAAAGACAAATTTTCCATCCAATCTGTCGAGAAAACAGTGTAAATCCGTTTATCATACTCTCTCCGATGCTTACACAGGCGATTAGAGTTAACAAAGGCCGAATTCCCACCTCAACATCAGCAACACATTTAAAACACCCAATCACTAATTACACGTTTAACACCTTGAATGCATGCTCCCCAATCACCAACCTCGCGTGTGGATCACTCAAATCCCATCGTTGTTTTTCTAACAAATAAACAACCGCCTCGACACGGTCTGATTACACTGCTGACAATGCTCCGTTCCAATATGATCGTATATACCTGACATTACCGAGCAAAAATACATCCGAATTCGATAGATTTGCACTTATACCGCAGTACCCCTTCGTCTTCCCACCCATCCACAAAGTAAATTCCGGCTTACATTCCGACGAGTGACAGCGAATAAAAGGGGTCGGGATTGCCGAATTCCATCGTTCTCCGTGATTACGAGATCTCGTAAAAAAGAATCGGGAAGTAATTCGGCGCTGGAGGAGACGTCATTGCTAGCGGAAATCGAGCCCTTAATGTGGACATAAGACCTCGAGAACGTCCAAATTAAGCCCCTTTCGCCGCAGCAAACTGTCGTATAATCCGGGGACGAGACATTTCCGCGGATATCGGGGGAAAAAATGTTTATCGCAAATGAGCGATGCGGAGTCCTAACCCCTTCCGCTCCGAACCACTGAGACAAACAATCCCGTTTCCGAACGACCGACATTGGGAGAATAATGTAGGAGCCAACGGTGGGGGAACGGGGGAAGTCGGAAAGGGGATTAAACCGGGTCGGGAAGAATAAGACGGATGGAAAAGATGGGTGTGTGTGTGTGTGAGGACGGGAAAGGACCAAGGAAAATCCCAGAGGTACTCTTGTTTCCAGTCGAGCAGACTCAGCGCCCTGTGGGGCAATTGTCTGGAAGCATTCCCTTTCTGAAGTAGGATCATCCGAATTAAGGAGTCGAAATTCCTTTCGCCAGTCATTTTTTTGGCGCGGGACAAGAACTGGAGCGTATGACGGAGAGGGAGGAGCCGGGGGAGAAGGTGGAGACTTAGAGGAAGGGGAGGAGGTAAAGCTATTATGCGAAGATCCCTCTGATTGGAATTCGCGATAACATACAGGGAGGAGGTCCTTATCTTTCACGTTCTATCTCTTCAACCGCCTCTCCAATCGGTTCGGCCCCCTATTCAAAATCCCACTCCCCCTCCCCTAAGTTTTCTTGCTACGCTACCATTCCTTACCTTCCCAATTCATCCTCCATGACCCCTTCTAATAATTTTCCCCATTTCGCTCCTCTCTCAGGGTATCGAGCGCCGAATTGAAATCGTATGTGGGTTAAGAGTTGGGACTTTCCCGGTCTTAATTTCGCGCGATGAAGCCGTTTTTCTTTGTCACCGTCTCCCCTTTCGTTCTCGTATTTTTTAATTAACTCCAGAGAGGAATTTTCTGGTGGTGCGGGGACTTTTGAAATGAGTAACCATGTATGGCTTATACGCTATTAAGATTGCGCGTCACGACTGTAGGCTGAAGTCTCTCCAACCTGCTTCACAATTTATGCTTTGTAAAACTACTGTAAAAGATGTCCTGAAACTGGGACCTTTGTAGTTTTGCAGATGTAAAAGAGGTAGAACCCCAAGAATTATGAAAATATATCTAGCAGTGATTGCTCATGAGACATCAATGAGGAACTAGCATATAATTTTTTATTCTTAGAAAACGCAGAATACAAATATATATGTAATAATATATATAAATATAGTATGTGTATGATTTAGGTACGAGAAAGTTCTTTTCAGAAATATGACCTTCAATGAGATAGGACGCACATATGCTATAATCAACACATAATTTAAAGGTTTTCCAAGTAATAATTTCAGTTTAGCTNACTCCATTGGTTGGCATTGGGATCAAAATTTCTCGTCTACCAATTAAGCTAAAATAAAAAGTTTCAAAAATTCATTTATTAAAAGCATCATCTACAAAATATTTAGGTTATAAACTTAGCACTGAGTTTAAGGTGAAAGAAATGCATAAAATGAGGAACGGGTGGTGTAAAGAAATATATACTACGATATTAAGTGTTCACTGAAAATATATGACCATTGCAGAGAAATCCAAAAAGAGAGAAAATAGATTACAGCAAAGAGAATAAAAAAATTCATGAGAGCTATCTGCAATGTAAAATATATCGCAAATTCAATTTGTTTCAGAAGTATCGCATTCATTTTCTGGGTGGAAGAAAATATTAGTTTTAGTATGAAATATTGGACGAGCATTTGGATGGAGAGTTTTTTAAAAAATACAATAGTTTTTAATCTACGAGTACTTATATAAAGCAGAAATTCTGTGGGTTTGTTGTTTGTATGTTTGTCTGAGATTTGAGTCCACACCGTTTGTCCGATGTGCGTCAAATGTTTCATACGTGTTCTCACACGTGAGGCCGGAAGGAAAGTACTGTCATCTTGTCATTCGATAACTTTGCTGGGTTTGAACCAAGATCGTTCAGATAGATTTCCATAAAAAATATATGTAAAGCTTAATTTTATTGGTTACAGATTTTATTTCTTTTGCAAAATTAAATTAGAAAGAATAGGCGTATGAAATCGAGAAAGTTACCAATATAAGAAAGATAGAATGAATATTCTTACTTTGGCCGTGGAAAATTGCTTTTGCGAAATTTTGTGGTTGTAAACATTCGGTCCCTCCGACCACCAAGCCAAATTTTGAATCCGAGTTCATGAATTTCAGTTCACTTTTATCGCTTGCAGGGTTTCTTTCTTTTGAAAAATTAAATAACAAAGAAAAGTTGCATGAAATCGGGACAAGAGCGGGGAAATTGAATAAGGATTCTTAATTTGGTCATCGAATATTGTTTTCTGTTCAAGGTAGTGATAATTTTGATACAATAAACTTTTCTAAAATTTAGTATTATGTTGTGTTACTGTTTAATTTAATGATGTGTTTAACGTTAATTCAATAATTTAAAGAAACCGTCCACCTGACGACTTATTTTATTATTGAATCCTAGCTCATACATTTACCTATAACAACACATTGGGAATTGAGGCCCATATAAAACACATAGCAAGAGCTAGAGATAGACTATGTGAAGAGGAAAATTTTATGAGATTGTAGCATTTTCTGTTGCGAGTAATTTGCATTGACGAATCGCAAGGATACGACCATTCAGAAGCGTTTTTTTAATTAGCTCACATTATTATTGCACATTATTAGCCTCCGGGATTTCAAAATGATGGATCTTCTAAATAATTTTTTCCTAAATCTAAATCTATGTATCTAAACTACAGAACTACTATGTTTAATTCTATCTCTATTTTTCCCGTTTAGAGTCAACGAGCATTTCAACTAGTACGATACATGTAATCCTGACATGCTCTAAATATTTATTCGGAAATATATAAATAACATAATTTTCCGTCCACTGTTACTTTAAAACTCAAGCTGTGCGTATACTTTTTCATCCTCTGAATGCAATTTCTTCATCTTACATCATTTAATTTGTTACGGTTTTTAACCTTTTATGACTCTTTTCTTTGGTTTACCGTTACTATTCACACAATAAACTTAGCTTCGTTGAATGTAAAACTAATTTTCCGTAACATCCATGCCATTCAACGACTTGCCTCCTTCTGTATTACAGATAACGTAAGCTATAACAATAATATAGCCCTTTGTTTATTATATCTCATTTAATAATAGGATTTATGCATATATCTATGTTTTAGCTATAGTATGCTAGCATAAAACGTTTGCTTCATGTTAAAACAACAGGAAAGAGCTTATTTTTTTCCGGTATAATTGGGTAAGTCTGGCTGAATGGTAGCATCTATGCCTGTCATTGTAAAGGATAAGTGCCGTACTAGATCGTATATGGAACTTCTATTCGCATTAATCCTTCGGAGCACAAAAGGACGAGTATGAATTGATATGGATGGAGATAGTTCAACGGTCGAGCCACTATTCAGGGCCTTGATAATTTCCCATTCAACTGCAAGGCATGTTAACATTTTCTGATTAGCTCTTTTGATGATACGCATTCTCAACGAGCATGCATCGGTATTCCCGGTCGATCTATATTGGGTTTTACATTAATTAAAACGTGGTTTTGTGAGCGAAATGTAGAGGTAAAACCTTTGATGATGGCCGTCAATGGCTGAAACTGGTTATATTATAAAATATCTTGTGGACCTTATTAAGTTATGTTTTTACCAATTGTCATGGTGATCCACGATGTGCAGCCTTCCCATATCATATATTATGTAACATTGAAAAAGTTCAAAGAAAGGCAGCCAGATATGTATTGGGTATGCACAAGAAGATGGACAGCGTAAGTGAAATGCTCGAAATCCTCGGCTGGGAGACATTAGAGAAGAGGAGGAAAGTCAACAGATTGGTGGGTTTATTTCAGGTTAGAACAGGCGGTGATGCTTGGGAGGAGTTAAAAGGAAGAACAGAAAAAAGAAGTTACAAAGCGAAAGGAGATCACGATCAAAAATTTAAATTGAGAAAGCAAAAACCAGACATTACTAAATACTCCTTCATCAATCGAGGAATAAAGGAATGGAATATGTTGTCTGAAGAATCATTAAACCCTTACCAAAAACTGTAAAGGAATTCAGAAACAGGTGTACAACATTAGCACTAATATAATTATTTTTATTTAGACTAAAATTTGTTTGGATAATTTGCATGGGAAATAACATATGTAAACTTATGGTATTTGTATTTTGTCTGAGTGTATTTTTGTATTGAGAGGAATGGGGATTTGTTACCACCGGACTAGTAATCCAACTGTAACATATGTGTGAAATAAAAAATAAATAAATATCAAATTGTTACATTGCCATTCTGAGAAATAAGTGGACGCACTCTCTACACCGAACCGTTATGTCCTTACTAATCATATCTGTATTATGTGAACGATACGTTACCTGCATGACATGTAGGTGTTACAGGTATGGTACCACCTTTCTTTAAGTAGCTACGCCGAGAAAACTCTCTTACATTCATAATGCTCCAAAAGAGCATTCCCTTTTCATTCCGATATCTTCTTAGACTTACGCGCTCGCATTTTTCTTCTCGTTCATTTATATTTCATTCCACGCCCCTCACACTTTCCCTCTACCTTTCGAATTCCTGAAGCCTGCATAATTCATTCATGCATTCGCTGACTTGTCACAGGAGAAAAAAAGATCGATGGCGTATTCAGCTCAACGCACATGAAAATTTAACTATCTTCGGAGATGTAGATGATGTTCATTGATTCATATGAACTTTAAATGATAAAAACCTTCACGACTTTGACGTTGCTTTGGTAGGATTTGATAAATTCCTGTGCTGCTTGAAAAGCAAGGCTTCCCGATGAATTGGGTCGTTTCAACTTTATACGTGGGTTACAATTCATAAGACGTATTGCAGAGGTCTATGGTACGATGGATATTTTATGGCCGATAAGTGAGGTTGCCACAGGCTATGAACTAGTTAAAGCGAAATGGCAGCACCTTTACCTCCCCGTTCTCTCCGAGTACAAAAGTACTTCCTAACTTAGAAATTTAGCGTAATAAAATCTTCATTGTTCAACAATAGGAAGGAACTGCTCTCACCTGTCTCGCTACTGAGCTTAACACTTCTAGGCCCGCAAAAGATCTTGGGCAGAGATAGTAGCAACGCCATAGTACTCGCAATCGCCGCAGGATCAGTTGACATGCCACATTGATAGCACGGCAGCTTTAAGGAAGAGGCTATAAGGAAGAGCTAGAGGTAGAAGCCTGGTATTGCAATTTTTATTTATTTTGTAAATTTAAAAGTCTCACGCAATCGTTAACTTCTATAATTATTATGTGATTAGAGCAATTAACGACAATCAATAACGAGAATATATATATATATATTTTTACTTTCTCTTCGAAATTTATCAAACACGACCAAGTTTCGTGGTCCTTTCACTATAACAAACATTCCTATTCTTTAAAATTCAATTTATTTCGGATAGTGTAGAAAGACTATACTATAAGAAAAATTGAAGTTAATTCGTGCTGATATAGTCTATCGTAATATTCCTATATGTGCCGATAAGGGAAACTGAGAAATATTTAAAAACTATAAAACAGGAAAATTCACTCGACTCAGCAATTTCCTTTTTCTACACCGCACGGTATTTAACATGTACGAATGAAGATTGATACAAAATGATTTGTGCATAAAAAAACTGAAAATATTACAAATTTGAACAAATGTATGCACTTACAGATATACACGTACATACAGTAAACTGGTTTGAGATTTGTTAGTGCATTACTGAACAAGCCGTTAAATATATAAATTACTAAGGTAATAAGAGAGGGAGACGAGAAGAGATTCTGCATTTTCTGCATTTGTGCATTCTGCATAAAAATTAGTTTTTCAACTATGCAACGACGATTTTCAGGAAAGTCATCAACGTAAAAGTCCTGCCTTTCGGTAGGTTTATGTACCCTAATAATCCCTGCCCAATGTCCTTTCGATATCCGGTTGGAGCTCACGTGCGAAATGACCTCTTTGGCACACAACAATAATAACACTTATACTCAATGACCTTTAAAACACGAACCAGCGAAAATTTTTAATTAATTTATGTGAGTCGAAATGAAATAAATTTTGTTCGACTTAGGAAATTAGAGAGCGTTAGAACTTAGATTAATAGGATATCGTTATAAACATCCTTGTGTATCTCTATCGAAAGAAGCGGGAGAATGTATTTCGTATGACATGGCAAAGAAACAAGAAAGAGCGAAAAATCGACCCGCCCCACGGTAATCTTCGATGAAAATAAAGGACGAACCTGACATTTCCAGATAAAGAAGGATCGCACCGTCTTAAATAACAATTTTCCGAACTGGTGTGCTAATGGAAAATCCCGGGAGAGGTCGTGTAATCCAGGTTGGAAGAGATTAAAAGTGGTTAGTGGAAACCCGTCGCTTCGTGTTAAATCGAAGAATTTTATTTATGAGCCTCGAAAATCAGTTTCGTGTTATCCGATAATTCTCGTTAACCGCGGAGAGTCAGATAGGTAAATAAATACTCTGGAAATACAGGCTCGAAGAAGGAGCATGTATTCTATGAAAAGGGCGCTCAGAGGCATCATTTTCAGAGCCAGATAATCCGTAAAAGCTGTAAATAAGACGGGTCATTGTATAAATACTTATCCAAGCTCTAGAGAATTTCTGGAGCTATTCAATTCTATTGTTCATTTTCCATTGTTTACTTTGGTGGTTGTTACAATGTATCTGCTAATTAGATACATTTGCATAATTGATGGTAAATCACACATGCTTGAGGCAAATACTATCACCTTCAAAACGTACTAAATTTCATTTGCTAGTTTACACCTTTATTTGAGCTCTCAGATAACAAAGTCGGTATCAAGTTCGCCTTTAGTAAAAGTGGTCCCATGGTCGATTTCTGTTTGGACCAAATATATGCGAAATTACTTAAGCTGTCATTGCGTAACAATATTATTATTACTAATCCTTGAGTATGAATCCTTACTTCTTATATCTAATAAACAATCAGACGAAACAAAATGGAAATTGCTTGTACACAAAAAATAGCTTTTACCTTAGCAATAAAATCGATGTTGTTAGGCGTGACTTCGTGGAAAGCCACAATGCTTTGATTTGCATACATCTTTGCTTTCATTGCTTTACCTTAGCATTTTAAGATTTTGTTTGCTTATCTCTAAGTAACTATCCTGCAAGCCACCTTTCGGTGTGTGGCAGGGGGTGAATGCACCATGGCTCTATATCCCTAATCGATTACTTTCACGGATCGTTCGCAGAAGAAATTAATTACTGAATCGATCCGTTCTGGTATATATTTCCCTGATCTTCCTCGCAGTAACAGAACGCCCTATGTAACATGGACGACGAATCATATCGGCTACACCATCTCTGAAGGTGCTTATTCTCAACTTATTTATTAAATTTATCCTTTGCTTAAATTATATATCTTCTAAAAATCCTGCTTCCCGAAGCATCTGTATAACGATCACTGATTTATCGTACAAATCCTTCACAAAACGTATCTCCTTTCGCTACGCCTTTTCAATTCCAGAATACAACAATTGCCCGGCAGGGTTATATTAGCGTAGTTATTAAATGCATGGAGAATTATGCAAACGGTAGATGAGGGTTCGTGTTACCATATTACGGAATATTGCATTTTTCATTTGTCGTGTGGCAAAGGAAGCAGAAAAATCTATCTTTCGTTTACTTTTGTGAATTATATCCATGGCTGCAAAAGCTACCAATTTATGAGCGGTGTTAAGTAATCGCATCTATTTAACTAATCAAATGCTTTGGAGAGTGATATTTGTTGGGTCACGCTACTATACGTAAATTTACTGCACTTAAATTATTATGGCTCAGTTAGGAATACAAGGAAATGCTTCCCTACTCTTCATCTTGCTTAGCAAGCCTCATCCCATCTCCAAAGCTTTTGATGGATCATGTATAAGGCATTGAGGTTCAAACAGACCTTCGGATTGAATGACTGACAGACTAAATTGACAGACTGACGAGAATCCTCACCCGTTAAAAACGATTGATAATGATGTAAAAATGTTATGACCGAGATGTTTTAGAAGGCTATTCAAAATTGAGTGCATGCAAATCTATAATTTCTTTACCGGTAAGTTTTACTCAAAGGTTATGAAAGTTCTTGAGGAAGTTTTTGTAAGTCACTGATTGAAAATATCATGAATTAACTGTTAATAAAAAACTGTTTCCTTTTTTCAAATTCAATCATCGTTACGGCATTTATTCTTCGCAAACGAGAGATCGAAATGCCGTTTGATTTACTTTTCATCAGCAAGGATGCATAAGCTCTACCAATGTATTCTAGTAGTTTTCTTCAAGGTAAAATTTCCTTTTGAATTGAGTAGGGCAGACGGATCCAGCGGTGATCTTTAAAAAGAGATTTCGTAGAAATTATTGAAAGCTCTGACGTTCGTATTCACGGACGTAATTTGTTTGCCTACGGAACTTTAATTCGCTGGAATATTTAGTAGATTTTGTGCCTCGTTTTTACTCAATCTCCCTCTTCATTAATTCTATAAAAAAGACATGCAAGTATCAAAGGACATATTTCGGAGATTAACCTTCATTTCGTACGACTAAAGATGTATTCTAACAATTTTATCTATAAATATGCTCTTTTGATGTTTCCTTTGGAATTCTAGAACTTCCAAATAAAGCTTTTGATCGTAGTTAATAAGAGGAAAGATATTTTATTTTGTAGTAAATAGCTTTGAGGACAAATTTGGTACCAGGGTCATAAATACCTTCCACAACATAAATTACCATACAATTTAGCCAAAGATTATAAAATGATAAAGGGGATCGATTCCATAAATAGAGCTCATAATTTCCTCGTTTTTCTTAATTTTAGGAAGTTTTAAAAAGAAATATCTGAATAACCTGCAATCTTCCTGCTCCTGGAACATTCTTACGAATTGATAGACTCGAGTAGAATATTTTCGAACTCTGCTAACTTAATGGTGAAACACTCTGTTTTAGAAAGTTTTCTCTCGCTAATTCGTATTGTAGATAGTTTTCTTCTGCCTATCACCAGCCCTGTAGTAGTAATTATACGGTTCCATTTTATGCGTAAGCATGTAAGGAAGTTTCTGCTCAATTCCTTCAACTTGTCAGCTTACCTACTTCGAGTTCCATCATAATGAGATTAATCGCTAATCTAAGATACATAGTAATTGTTTCCCATCTTTAGCCCACAATCACTTTAAAAATTACGTTAAAGGCAGACATTTTCAGATAGCGCGGCACAGGAGGCAAATCGCTTTTGGAGAAGGGAAAATAAGGCAGGAAAAAACTAGGATTCACCATCAAATAGACACCAAAAACTTTACGGAAATTCCATTTATAATTCCTCCAACAAATTAGTCCTTTTTGGGAGTATCCAAAGGCTTTGCAAGAAAACTATAATATAATTTATCGGAAATTCCGCTTTCATTTAGGTTTGAGCTACAATTTTGCTTCATCTCACTTACTTTTGCTAATAGTGCGATACTCGTAGATTACTCACTTGCAGATTGCTTATCTGAGAGGAATGTCAATGTTTTCTTCGCTGTACAACCCCATCATAGGTTATTCTAATGAGGGGAGGAATTAAGTATTTCCTAGGAAGCTCCGCTTTGGGCTTTTGTTTCTCCAAGACACGTGAGTAGCGCTCCTTCACAAACCCACTCCCTATCGCTGCGTTAAAATCACCAGCATTGAAACGAGATTCTTTCGAGTGTTACTCTTCAACGGCTCCCGCGAGGTCCCATTTACTCTCCTTGGCTCCGTGGCCATCAACGGCTCCTTTCTCCACCCACTTCCTCTTCTCTCCATCCCAATCCCATCTCTTTACCCCTTACGCACTCTCTCCTTTCATCCATCTCCCGCACGAGCATCCACTCACGGCAAATGCCACTTTCCCTCGCTACCATCCTCTCTCTAGTACGCGCCCTTCCCGACGATTCCAGAGGATCAGCTGAATACACCGCAGCCTCCTCCCCGCTAACATTTCCGAGCGAGCTAATTTGAAAGGCACTTCATCCGGAGATCCCGCGCGCAGAGAGCCTTATATAACACCGCCGACTCTTGCTTCGCCGAGATTCCCTGACTGACGTCAACTTTCTGTCGGCTTGGGGAGGGAGGTGAGAGAAAATCCCCCTCGTCGATCGGGACTCTTCGGTAACATAACCGAAACCGACGGAGACTCGCGTGTTGACGGTAAGAGAAGGAACGCCCATCCCCCTATGGAGATAGGCATACAATTGGGTGGACGTGCTGGAACAAAGCGGCGGGTAAGAGGGAAAATACTCCGTACGAGAGAATTCAAACGAGGTTCCCTTAAAACCCAGAGAGAGAGAGAGAGAGAGAGAGAGAAAAGAAAATTACACCCGGAGAGTGGCTCAATGAGAGGAATGTAATAAAGTTTAATTTTAAGAAGAGAAGCGGGGAAAGGGGAACAAGGTCGGGTTGGTAATGAATGCTTGCGAGATGGAATGAAAGAGGCAGGAAAAGGAAGAGGGGAAAAAGGAGGAAGGAGCGTGAGGGAATATTAAATGAAGGGATGGAAGGCGACGGAGACGTGCGTAAACGCATTATGGGAATGAAATGGAAGGCGGATGACGCGGGTGGAAAAGGAGAGCGCGAGAGAGTGATCCTTGAAGGATATTGGGTTTGAGGGAGGGAAAAAAGACTACGAGATAAATCTCCGAGAGGAAAGGAGAGACCCGAGATGGATGACGAAGGAGAAGGACTTAGGAGATAATGAAAGCGGAGGGAAGATTGGGAAGGCTCGAAAACAAAGCTAGAGGAAGATGGGAGGTACGAACATTCGACAACCATTACCATTACGGTACCCTCTCGAACAGTATGAACTTAGAGAAGGAGTTTAGAGATTCAGGAATTTCTTTTGCTGATAATCCGATTCTACTCCTTACGACTGTGACTGTCAAACGAACGGTCGCGGAGATTTATATTCCAGCCGCGAGGAGCTATTCTCTCTTCAAAGGGATCAGTTGCCGATCTTTCATAGGTAAAAGAGAGGGTGTTCTTAAACCTGGGAGATACGATTTCTCCCAGGGCAAAAAAAATGTCGTAAGAATCTGATATTCTACTATAAAATCACGTTTCCACGTTACTATTTGTGTTTTTTGCATTTGTGCATAAGTCCAACTTCAAGTTGAAGATCGGTTCAAGGTAGTATTACAGTAAAACAGATATTTATGAATTTTAAGTTTGATCCCTCAGACACGCCTTGCGTGATCTTATGATCGTATGGGATATTGCGGATCAACGTTAATAATTTTGTTTCACTAAAATAGCAAATATTCCCAATATTTGGGTGAGTATTAAGTAACAAGAATTTCTGATATCTCGCTAAAAGCAATAAGAATGTCATCAAGACAGAAGACGAAATGTAACTCTGAGCCTTAAAAGACGAGCGCCTAGGAAAGACGGGCATGGATAAAGCCTGCTATGAGAAGGACACGAACCCAGAAATTCCTCTTTTCGTGCGAATGCTTTAACCAATTAGACTAAATAAGATGTGATTTGGTGGAACAAGTTCTGACTATAAATCTCTATTTGTTAATATATCCTCCCGAAAAGTAGAACTTCATGGTTCGAGCCAAGGTTCTGTTGGATTCTTTTTATTTCTCTTATCCATGGCAAATTTCGGCAACAGTGAAATTCCAGGTGTTTGAATAGTAAGTTTACCGCCAGTTTAATTTAGCTCAGGTGGTTCACTCAAGTCACAAAATTAAAATACAAATCATCTAATAAAATGCAAGGAAATATTTTGAGGAATCCCATACCTCGATTTAATAAAATATGTGAAATAAGTCCTATAAGGTATAAAATTTCGGCGTTAGCGGGTTATGATAATTGAACTTATTTAATACTGTTTAGTACTAGATGAGCACTTGGATCATAAAACTAAAAAATTAATCAAGTAATAAAATGTTAACTAATATTTTGAAGAGTCCTACATCTTAATGTAATCCTGTTTATTAACTGAATCGACATTTAAGTTGTTATATTATGATAACCAAATTGATTTATCTTTGGTACTAAGTGAGCCCGAATGTGTCTCCTAAAGCTGAAAGTTTTTTATAGAGACAAGGTTTGAAAAGAAAACTCCTCGCGAAAAGAGCGTTATCTCGAATGGGGAAATGGGGAAAGTAATAGCGTTTGCTGAGATTATGCGAGAAATCAAACGTAAGAATGTCATAGGATACCCATTTTTAGGAGATGCTGATACGAACTAGAATAGCCTTCTAGAAAGGATCTTAACTCTCGAAGTCATTACCCAGTGACTTCCAAAACAGTGTGGGTGAATCTTATCCCATCAAGCGGCCATGAAGTTTCCCCTACTGCTTTATCAGAGACATGTACAGTCGATAATGTGCGTGATCTGCGATCTTCTGGTTAATAGACAAAGCATTTACGCGAGAAGAAACGAACGGAAAACTTAATTTGATTGATCGGAAAATATTTCAAGGAACATAATGAACATATATTTTACGACTTGCACGTAATTAAATGATCGGTTACATTAATCCCCCCTTCCACGCGCTGAAAGGCTGCTTGTAGGGTATTCATGTCCGTAAATATAAATTGATTTTGCGCATGATAATTTCTAGCTTTTCTTGGTTAAGCTATCCCATTTATTGACTAATTTCATAGACCCTTCATCAGATAACTGTTTAAATTCCTAAATCGTCCACTGAACCATACTAGTGACTTCTGGCTTATGACACGGGTACTGTTATGCCAATTTGTATCAACAGTTACCACCGTGCCACTCGTGGAAAAAATAAATATTTATGAATACATCCTACGGCTCTAAAACTACTACCAACATTTTCTAAATGTTGCGATATGTGGTCGGTGTATGTAAAAGGGTGGACGCGTAGTATTTGTTGAGTTTTGGAAAACCTGTTTTCTCAAATTTACTGAGGAAGTTTCGTATAATCTTTTTCTGTTTACTCTTTATTACTCTCCTCTATTGGCAAAAATCGTCTTGCAAAAGGTCACTAATGTATTGCAACATCCTTTAAAGATTCCTATGGCGTTCTTTCTGGCTGAATTCCTTCGTCCATGCTGCGATTAATATTTTTTATGCCCACGAACGCACGAATATATATATATATATTTTTACTTTCTCTTCGAAATTTATCAAACACGACCAAGTTTCGTGGTCCTTTCACTATAACAAACATTCCTATTCTTTAAAATTCAATTTATTTCGGATAGTGTAGAAAGACTATACTATAAGAAAAATTGAAGTTAANTTGTCGATTGAATTTACGGTCGGCAATCGGCCTATGTATCACCATATACAACGAGCTGAGACCGTTTCTAGGAATCCAACCCAAAGATATATTTAAATACATTTTAAGGTACAGCATTCAACGACATCTGTAGCATCAATTAATCATAATATTTGTGTGTATGTATGCATCTTTTTCAGCATTGTAATCAATGCATTGTCATCTGTTGCACTGTCATCACAAGCGACATATCGTAAATTTACCACTGAAATTCAAATTTATATTTTCAGAAAATTTATCCTTCAACCTTCATCACCTAAATTTCAATCATGAATAAAAGCAACCAATAGAGAACAAGATTATAGTCAAATTAAGGAAAATTATAAATTTAACATGGAAAATGTTTGTACATTTCGATGTATTTGGAGCATTTATAACTAGCAATCCATGGGTTAGCGTATATTATTCGTGCGTTTACTATTCACAGCATGAATACTATTCATGAAATAGTTTCCTCATTACCTTTATGTGAAGAGTAAAATTAACAGCAATACATTCTGGTAAAAGCAAACAAAGCATGCAAAATTTCAGAATAAAATTTTATTAATATCACAAATAACAATCCTAATTTTCTCTATCTATAATATGGATGCCCTTACCATCAAAGTTTAGCTGATTTTGTTACATACTCATTAAACTAAAATACATGTAAAATGTTTATTTTCAACGCAATTTCCGATCTCGTATCATTAATTCAAATTTTAAATTTTCTCATATAGCTAACTTCAGCACTTGAAATTTTTGCACATACTGCGGAGTGAACCCAAACACGGCAATGCAGAAATTCTTTGGCGACGAGATTAAATTTTCTACATGGAATTACGGCAATGTGCCTATCCCTTTCAAAGGAATGCAATTTTAAGTATTACAAGAACAGTGCGCCGGGTATTATCTTTTAATTCCACATAACTTCATTTTTTTTCTCCCTGTGGTTTTCATGAAATTCAATGTCAGGGTAAATGTCTCCGGAACTTCATTTCCCTACGAAGATTTAACGTTTATGCTTTTTGAAATCCGCAGTCAGCTTAAATTTTCAAATTAAGTTAAAAGTAAGGAAATGAATTCAAGTGCTTTCCGTGCAATATATCGTATTTTTTATCATAGGAGATACACAATATTTCTTTCATCTGAGGAAATTTTTTTAACACGTATACACGTAATTTTAACACGTAATATTCTTTTACCAACCGCCTGTTTATTTGGTACATCGACCTCTTCAGTTTTTCCTACTTATTACTAAAAAGCTCGGATCCTAACCTCTCATTCTGTGTTCTTTTTATCCCCTTGAAAAGCAGTAAACTTCTTTTTCTGTCTACTCTATCGGCCTCTTAACTATTTATCCTGTCAAAAATTTGATTTCAGACCCTCTTCTGAGATGATTAAATTTACATTCGTGAGTGTACATTACTGAAAGTGGCCGGTTCTCTCAATAGCTTTTAATATATGTTTTTCTTTAAACGCTCTGTCATGTTTTTCCTAAAGATCTAAATCAAACAAGCAAACAATAAATATTTTCCCCATATTTCCTGCAAAGTTGCGTATCAATTCGTTAAGACTACTGTTTGATATCCATTTCTAGAACCTGAAATATATATATGAGCTAAAATGAAGCAAATTTGGATGTAAGAGATTAGGGTGTTAGGAATACTAAATTATATTATAAGTATATTACTAAGTAAACATGGCAAAGTTGCCACTGAATGCTGTGTATTTAATCTGGGTATATATGTGTGTGTGTGTAAGCATACGAGCAAGATAATTGCCAATTTGTAAAAATTACATTTTACAAAAACTACATTAATCAGCGACAAAAATTACATTTTGTGCTTGGTTAAGTTTCTTCTTTGAAGTGTCAATTCGGTGTATTTTCACTTAGGACAGCTAATGCAAAGGGAAGGCTCTGCATGTATCATCCATTATAGATATTGAAATGCCCCTTAGGGTATCGTCATATGCAAACAAGTTCCGTTTGGCCAGTTTAATGAACCCCGCGGGACTTAAGAAAACCTGTATTCTTAGAAGAGCCTGGTACGTATTTAAGTAGCTAAGTTACCATCTTCAGGGGTCGAATAATGATGAGGAACATACTTCTCTCCCGCGGGGACCTTTGAACTGACCTAAGTAAACTTGCACCTGCCGACGGCTTAGGTAGTATTCCAAGTAATAGGATATAATCTCTACTTTAACAACTACCATGTAACAACATAAAATTTATCGTGTAGAAAAATAATCATAGGATGAAAGGAAGCATCTAATATTGCGAATGTTTCGTGTCATTCACGATTCATAATGCGTTGAAAATGCCTACGACTTTGTATATGAGCATCCTCTTCAACAGTACACAAACTGAGGAAGACGTTTGCACCGTTATCTCATTTTCTTCCAGTTTCATGACAAAAGTGAGAATCCGTTACTTTTTCCATGCTTGAATTCTGAGATTTTCTACCTACTTTTGGTACAGAAGGAAATGCATGCGGATATTCCTATTTCAAGAATCTCCCTGCCCTTACTTTGTGTCACCGAAGGGTTTGGAAACAAGTTCATTATGCTCGCCAAGTTTTGTAGTACTACTACGGTAAACTCTTGATTATCCTTTATCGATCTCTCGGGGTGAGCCGGATAGGTGGATGGCTGGATAATCCGTCACCTACAAAATATTTCACCAAATGACCCATTACAGTGCTTAAGCTTATACTAATTTCCAACTTCGACATGAATGATGAAACGACACTTTCATAGAATAAGTAAATTAGTCTTGATATCTGATTTTGGTTGAATCAGGTAAAATTTTTCAGCTGAAAATGTAAATATCCAACGAAATTTCACATTTAAACTAAAATTCATCCCTGTACTATCGGGTATACTGATATCCCGATTTTCTAGGATTTGTCCTGGATTAGATCAGCCTTCCTAGTACCTGAAAGTTCATGTATTAAGGCAACCTATTTGAATAATATCAAGCCACATTCATCGATTCAGGCACTTTAAAAAATAAGATGAAATCCCAAATGGGGCAAACTTCATTTAAAAATGTTAACCAATGCACGCTCATGTATTACATATTCGTAATTCTAAGCAGGCCAGACATGTCTCATGTCTATGTGATTAAGTTCGAGAGAAATATCATATTTGTAGGGTAAATATTTTAATTTCCCTAACTATAGAAAAACGTACATACTCGTAAGTCCATTTTTTCTGTCAATGGCAACGTTAATGTTCCGGTCACCCGTTATCGGTCTCTGTACACCCTATTTGAGTACCACTCTTACTCTTTTCACCGTCATAGCCATTCACCTTCAATCCATCCTTTCCCTAAGTCCTTTCATGCTCGTCACATATCCGTTCAGTATGTAGTAGTTACTTACTCTCTGTATATATTACATGCTATATTTTTTCTCCCTGCATAATGCATTTCAAAAGCATTCCGACAGCTCATGTCCTTCACTTGACCCCACTTTTGTCGCCTTTCAACAAAATAGAGGCAAGTAATTTTCTAAACGGAGCCATTTTCGATTTCTGTTCTCCTTTAATTTAATTATTTGCAGTTATTTAATGCAAACATCGAACCTTAAAATACTTGGAAAGATTTTTCAGCTAGAGCGAAATTGATGTAAAATATTCCACGACCTCAGGCAAGAGGGATGTAAGGTTCACAAATTCAGGTTGAATTGATTCGTCACATAAGTTGAGATAGAATGATGTGAGCTTACGCTTAACTATAGCGTGTGCTCACGTTGTGGGTTCAGGTTTTAACAGTTATAATTTGGATTAATAATACAAACAGCAACATTGGCTTAAATCTTTTATCGTTCATTGGTTTTCATCGGTGGAAAATGTCACATTAACTAGCGTTAGCTTGCGAAAAACACCAAAAATCATTAAGAATATGATACTACCAAATTTACATTTCTCCAACCATGAAGGCATCATCAGGGGCAAAGTGGGGACGGACGGACAGATATTTGCTTTATATATATATATGATTTTCTAAGGCATCAAGTATTTCCACTAGCAAGAACATTTACATATTTATGTTATTATAAATATGTAAATTTTCTAAGACATTAGAATAATAGGCATGCCTTGGAAAATGTACATATTTACAAAAAAGGGAATACTTTATGCATTCGTATATTGACTTTAACAAGAATTTATAAAGATCATTGTATTTTCTTAACTGTTTCTCCCGCGCATGTTTTCTACTTTCCTCTCATTCTAGCTTTACCACCGATGACGCCATCATGAATGGTGAATTGAGCATTTGGTAGCCTCACATTGTTGATGGGTTTTGGAGATGTTACAATATTAATTAACTTAACCGTCATTTACTAATCCCATTCTATCAACTAAATTTAATCAATAAAAATATCAGATTTTCTTCTAGATAGCGAACGGGAATAAGATACACGAAATTAAACAAGAGCCCCCTCAACTGAACACCACTCTACGAAGAACAGATTGGATTGGCTCGATTGTATCGGAATGGCATGGAATCGGCAATAAGTTAAATTATCAGCCTTGGACTCGCCAATCCTCCCGTGATAATAACTTAGATGTATGAAAAGACTGAAAAAGAACCCTCCCTTCAGTCTTGAACAATGAAGCTTTCAGTTAATTACGAATGGAAAATCAATGAGAAAGTCCTCACCGTACGTGATTCCCTCAAAATCTAATTCAGGTGAGTAATTCCTACTCGCCCCTACCCTCGTAATTCAATATCCTTCTAGGAATAAAACCCTAAGTAAGCATAGCCAAGCCTTTAAATTCTTGGAACTACTCTTCATTAATTCTAACCAGATATTCCGGCGGTCCCACGTGAATCACGCCTCCTGCATCAACTCAATTAATTATTCTTCGAACTACTCTCCTAGCTTCGCTTGAAAAGTACGTAAATTTCGTTTGCATAACTGGAAGAGACCGCAAAGTAATATTTTTGGTCTGCGAACGATTTTTGGCCACGCACTCCGGATATTTGACATAAGAATGTTTTTTTTTCAATCGAACATTTATCGGATGTGTTATCGTTAACCAAAGAACTAATACTGTGCGCAAGTTTTACTTATATAGAGGAAATATGGTGAAAATCGAATCGACGTGTCTTACAAATCGATTGGCCTGGTTTTAAACGAAAACTAGTGCGAACAATTGGTTCGTGTTACGAAAATATTCGCGTGGATGTTAATTCAGATAAGTTATTTTTTAACAACCCGGCCTAATTTTAAAATTTCAAGGGATTGAAAAATTATGGAATAGCTATAACAATTTTTTCACTAATGAGCAAAATTACATAAACTGTTTCTCTTTCACTTCATGCTATATTAAGATGTATCATGAAGGTAAATCATCAACAGATATTTGGTGGTTTATTTCTCTTTTCAATTCACGGTAGTATGGTATCATCCCTAATTCTGAATGCTGAATATTTTTCCCAAGGAGAACGGTCTTCCGCTTTCCGGGCACTAGTTATCAGTTTGCTAACGAGATGATTTGTGAGCACGGCAGGTGGCGCTCCACATAGTGGAACCAACCGCCACCAGAAGTCTTCATCGAGGTAGCCGACTCACAAAGCTAAGATTTCCCCCAAAGAAACGAACGAGTGGGAGATCTGGTTTCGATTCTCAGTCATATCGCTATTTTACAGTTTTATCATCGCGCGCCACCTTGTTCAAAATTTAAGACTTTTCTCTCACCCCTGGAATATTTTCCATTCAATAATTTGATACAGGATAAGGAAAATTTTATTTATTTTACTCTATTTATGTATCATTACCATTTCCTTTTGTTCTAGTCTTATTTATAGTTGTTATGATTATGGTTGGATGGAAATGAATTACCGTAGCAGCTACTCAGATATGAGTAACGATGAGTAACGGTATTCATCTTGCCTCTCCTTATCGAATGTTATGATGTGTGTTGTTTATGGGGTCATTGTGCTAAGCTTACTGGGACGCTTTTCACTCAAAGAATTTTTGTTCGGTAAAGAAAGGAAGGGCAAACTACATCACTCCCCATTCTCCTGATCCCTTTTTCAGTACCCCATTTTACTAAATGATAGAGGAGTTGAGGATCCAACCAGCTTTTGGGCTGACAACTCCACTGGTGTAATAAATTGCCGAACCCAAAGGTTTAATTATGCTGAATTGCGAAAAAATGTTACGATTGCACATTTCTAACACTAAATAAATATTAATCTAGACTGTGTATAAGACGATGATGCCATAAAATCATCTTCCATGGAAACTAGATGATGAATAACACGATATCTCTTTTTTCAGTAATTCATATCCAAAGAGTTCTAAATACTGAGTTGACATTGAAGTGGGGAAGTATTTAGAAGTCTAACTAACGTATCTACAGAAATATCCTCCCATATTGAATGCGATGAAGTCAATTCTGCGAAAATATGAATCGATAATCCTAGAACCAGTATGATCGAGTTGTGTCAAAATTCCCTCTTCTCGCTATGTCACGTCATTGCTCTGATATCAATAGCGTCTTAAACGCCAATTAAGAAACCACTATCCTCCAATCATTTACGCTTGAGCTATGTGATTAGCCTAGTTACATTACATTTCGTAATAAATCTTGCTCACCTAGTTAAATCGAGAAAATATTTTGACCAATGGAGTAACTTTTACATTACAAAACTTTAGTCGGTGAATTGAAGCATATCAACTTGGAACGATAAACCACGTTCTCCACGGCACACCAAGGGCTTGAATCGGTAAAAATTGGCCAAAAATATGAAAATGTTGTTTTGAGTAAGGGATTTGAAACTTCTCGTGGCTAGTCTTGAATATATTCTGTATACAACTATTTAAATCATTTACGTTAACTCGAAAGCAACTCAATTATACAGGTAATCAAACTAAACAAAGTTTTGCGAAAAATGCCGGACTTTGATTTTTCGCAAAATTATCAACTTCAAGCTGATACTGAACCAAAATGAGGAAAATAATCGGGTAAAATATAATTCGAAGCTTTTCAGCTATTCTTTATCGCTGGGAAAATAACATTTACTATAAGGAAAAGGGTTTAGATGACTTGGCACGATAAGGTGTGCACCTAGGAAAATTCCCAAGGAGAAACGGACATGAAAAAAGTCTGACGGAACCGGGAATGTCACGTCCGTCAGACTTTTTTCATGTCCGTTTCTCCTTGGGAAAATTCACTATGTAAAATTCCACAGGAGTTTTTACTCCCGTGGAATGTCCTTCACCGTCGGCCAAAGCCTGAAGATGGTTCCTTTGGAATCGAAATACGTATAGCGTAAGTTTCCTTTTGATAGTTTTTGGAGTTTACTTTTAACTTATAACACAACCATCAGCAGCCACCTCATCTTACCTGCTAGAGTAGTCATGCGAATTTTCAAATTCCTCACTCAAAAAACCATTTTTGTATTTTTGGCCAGCTTTTTTCGATTTTAGCCCACTGTGGGGCACTTTGGTACGGAGGAGGTGCATGCATCATTCAACCTTTATTTTGTAATCTGTTACTAACGTGTACTATTCGCTGAAATGGAGAATTTTGAATGGAATATTCCTAGGGATTCTGAGTTTTTTTACGAGATATCTGTTCGGCCTACGCAGCAGGATGTTCTCCCAATATCCACTACGATTTTGCTTGTGGCATTACTTCGTGGCAGGTCTTTGCATAGGATGAAATAGATTCCGACGTCTACCTCACCACACAATATTATTCCAACAAGCTAGGTAGGTTTTAGTGCATGAAGTCACTATGCAGACGAAGGCACTGAGAGATATCTATTAATCACGAAATGATGACACAAGAATCCAAAACCTAGGACTTTAAAATACATATCGCTTGGACCTGAAGTTGTTTTCTATTTACTCCGTTATAACCCGTTTACCCAAGTGTTAGTTCCATTCCTTTGTGCGATTCCCATATGTCGGATAGGATTTGGTTGTTATCGCTAGATATCCAAGACCCAACTATTTACACTAAATACCTTTCAAATTGTATATAATAATGATTAATTTCATGACAAATATGGTACCAGAATCGAATACCATCTGCACAAAACTGCTTATATTACAGTACATAAATAAAGTGACCAAAGTTAACCTAATTGGAGCTGGCACAAAAGTACAGAGATAAGCAATTTTTCATAAAGGAAAAATGCATAATATATTCAGATTTTAATCGAATTTATATCCTAATATATATATTTCAAATATTTCTCATACATAAAAAGAGGAAATCCAACATCTACATTGCGTTTTCTTCCAAGAAATCTACAGAATCATAACGTTTATTTGAAAGTATTTTTTTCATACTGCCCTAAGGAGCTATATTGATTATTTTTATGGTTGGACTTTTATTTGGAAGATTAATATGTTGTGGATTTTAGCATAGAGCTCATTAGAGCTTTTCTTGCTGCCTAGCTTTTCCTGTCCTTTCATATTTTGTCTAAATTTTCTCAGTCTTTCAGCATTAAACTGTATGAACTGTACCAAATATTTTTCGATGTATGAAATACAAAAAACGTAGTATGCATAGATGTAGCAATACGGTAACTCCGGATGATTCATTCTAGGGCTCAAGGAAGACCCAAATGCATAATCCAACTTTAAAATGTAATACGGTAATGTTTTCTGCAATTTCTTGCATAAATACTAGTAATAAGTTCTTCTGAAATACGGTTTCAGTGCTTTTATGTTTGTTCACTATTATTTTGTTATTTTCACTTGTAACTTTAATCCTGTATAGTTTAGGGTTCTTTCGTCTTAATTAGTTTGAATATTGTAGGTTTCGCAACATTTTCCCTTCTTGTATCGCTGTGATTGACTATTTACACATAGGCTCTGTTTTTACGGACACTATTCAATCATAATTACTACCTTGTTAATCTCAATTCGGACACACGAGAAGCTCAGCGGTAAGGATATCCTCAAACGCTCGTAACCTCTAACGCAGATACACGCAAGGTAAAAATCTAAAAAACAAACGGAAACAAAGAGGCAACGAATCCATCCCCATCCACAGGTTAGAAACAGTTTCCTCCTCCGTAACCGAATCACGGACTGGAACGAGGTCGCGGGCACGTTCGTAATCTCCTCCGGTGAAGGAAATCGGAATCAAACGTTTGCTCCGCGAAACAAAAGAAAACGGAGGTGCGCCGACGAAATTCACAAAAAAATATTAGAGACGGCAGAAACTCGCGAAAGAAAAAAACCCTTCCGTAAACCACCCCGGAACGGCGGAAACGCGAAGATAGGCAGGGAGTTAATTCCCGTCTTTTCTTTAGGACTTGGAAAAAGCTGCGATGGAAACAAAGGGGATAAGGAAGATGGGAAAAAGGCCCGTGCACACGATGCTCCGCCTCTCTCGCTGAGCCTCGTACGGTACCCCTGAGGGAGTTTTCCTCGACAACCTACGCCCATTTATTTCTTTTCCCCCGCAAACTTCGAACTGCCTGAGGGAGAAAAGGGTTTCGAGGGGTAGAGTGTTGGCCGAAGGGAAGAATGGCGTGTTCCTCCTCGGGAAGCGTTGGATCTATTGAGGGCTTCCGATGAAGATGCCCGAGGAGTAAGAGCCTCCCGGAAATAAGAGGAAACTACCCTTTTTCCATTCCTAAGGAATCCCTTTGTCACGCGCCCATCCCTACGTCTTCCCCGTGATTATTCCGTCACCGAGTTTCGACATCTAACCGAATTCCCCCGTTCGCGTTTTTCTAATAAGGGAAATGAATGGAGAGCCATTGTGTTAGCGCTCCGCGCCTTGGGTTTTTTTGTTATTATTTCGAATGGGGAGAGGAAGGAGGTGGTTATTTCGCTCGAGTCGTCAGTGCGGGAAATTTTATGCAGGCGGGAACAGATGTTCGGTATCCTTAAGACGACGAGGTCCGTGTCGCGTTATTAAAAATCGGGAAAACTCAGCTGCTCTAGCATTAATATTTATCGCGTCTCGTTGCAGACGGTCCCTGAAGGAAATGGATTCCATTGGAATAAAAGTTGTTCTAATTAGGAGTAGCATCTTTGAAGCAGAGGTTTAAATGAAAGTTGGTTGCGTGAGATGAATTGCAAAATTTATGTTAAATGTTTATTTCTCACATATGCGTTCTCACATATCACATAGGTAACGGAAGTCATAGAGAGACAATAAAAGCGCTGCAGGTTATTCTATGTGATTCGTTTTTTATCTTTTTATCTTTTATATATTTTACTTGGACGCATTGGTGGACCCAGATTCGGTGATGTTTGCGATCGCCATTCTGCTCCGATGAAATAGGATAAAAGATTTTCCGAAATTAGAATGAAAAACTTAAGCAAAGAACTGATATCGGAGAACAGGGTAAAACTTGGTCAATTGGTAAATTTTTCACTTCAACTTTACTATACGACCGGCCTTCATTCAAAACAGCACAGCATCTTTCAGGGAAGATGATGTTACTTCGGCATGTTGATGCCATTCCGGTAGGTACATTGAAATTTGTTTGGAAAGGCTGTATGCAGGCTGCTTACCTTGCGCACAAGAGCATTCCCAAACAGCGAGGAATAGACACGGAATGGCAGTTCAGTGATAAGAGTACCTTCCCGGAAGACCTGGGTTCGAATCTCAGCCATGTAGTTATTTTACGCACCTGTTATTCTTTGGGATTCAGCCGCACCACTCTTCCGTGCTTAGTAATTTCTTTCCACAAAACTTATCTTTTAAAATCATAAGGCTTATATTTGTTATAGCTTATATTTATATCAACATATAGCTTAAATTTTCTTTAAAAATCTGTTAGAAGGAAATATCTTACATCGACCCCTCCTTAGTAAGTTTCTAGAGTAATCGGTGGTAATATTAACATCGTCTTTATGTGAACAGTATTGTTCTCGTCTTACAAATAATCCTTTATGTGTCCCTTCTAGCACCTTACAGTTTCTGTGTGTTCATGCAAGTAAGACAAAAGTAAACCATTAATTCCGGAAGCAATAGTTCACGAATATTTTACTTTCCTCCGCATTTAACGCGAGGTGGACCGAATTTTTAGTGCTAATCTTGAAAATTTCACTTCTCTTGAAACTAGAAATCTTGAAACTTGCAAGCCATTTATAGATACGAAGGAATATGCAGAGCATTACCGAAACTTGAACAGGAGGAGGCTAATGATTATAAGCTTTGAAAAGGGCCACAGGGAAATGGTGGTAAAATTCCTAGTTTGGATTTTCTTTGGGGGTTTTCCTGCGAGAGGAAGGGAAAAGGGATTTGATCAAAAAAGTAAATCAGAGGAAGAAGAAAAAGTTTGTTCAAATATTGAAAGGGGTTTGTTTAAAAAAAATAATTATAGGTAGGATCTAAGGAGTAAGATAGAGAGGAAGACAAAGAAAAAATTTGGATGATACAAAGGGAGGGGTTTGCTGGATGATGTATGGAGTCTCTGCATGGAAAATTTATGGCGTATAAATCTATAGAGAGTTAGAAGAATAGTATGTGTTTGTATGAATGTAGCAATGAGTGTATTTATTATATATACATTTCCCGATCAATGCATTCCACCAGCTTATTCTACGTTAGTGAACATTTGGTCACACTTAAGTATGACAAAACGTAATCCTAGTCTTGCTTCCACTTCGTGGTAGCATGCCATCAGGAGAAAAAGAACAAAATAAGAATTCTTCGATCACCTTATTATTCCATATTGCTTTATTTGGTCATAAACTTTAATTTATTTCAGATACTTACCTGAAAATGAAAATTAATTACCAATACCGATATCTAAATATATAACTGTGATAAGTTTTCGGAGCCAAACTCCTTCGTTCTGGTGAGAAAATCTAATCAATTAACATATTTGACAGGTAGAACTCCAAAAACTACAAGAATATGATTAAGAGATACAACAATGAAGAAGAAAGAATTATCGTTTAAGAAAACAGATAACATAGAACTATTAATACAAAGTATGGTAATGATTTTTGGGCGTGAAAATGGTTTTTGTAGAAGACTAACTATATACACTAATATTTTCAATGATATCCTACTTTTACAGATAAAGTCAACCTCATAATCATAAAACTTGTAGATTACTTTAGTAATGGTGAAGCCTAATTTTTTTTATTTCTCGGAGTACCCTCATATTTATGAGGACTTCATAAGTTCGTGGGCGGAGGGCGTTTCCAAAGTATCTTCACGAACTATATCTCCCGGGAGCTGAAAAGGGTACCTAATAAAAATCTTGAAAACTTCCCTTCAAACTGCACCATATTCTCGATAAGATGGAAAACTCCGTAGGAGTGCGAGGAACTGAAAAAATATTGGTGTGGGTGTGAGAACAAAAAAACAGACCTGTGAAATGAATCTGAATAATTCATTCCATAAATACCACTAATTCATCACTAAAAAGTTTTCGTGTTCATAACTCCGAGGTCGGTGATTTCTTTAAGATGATCTCCCCATTTAAAAGGTATAGGAAAGAATTTATTTTCAGAAAGAAAAAGAAAAACATGACCTTTCACATCCTATGTATCTTATTTTTTTCTAGAGTATCTTTAGCTTAATAACATAATGTTAATCATATTCAGCTAGTTTAGAAAAATATAGTCTTCCGTTACGAATAAACAGTTCAGAGGAGAAACGTTGGATGGTTAATTTAACGTAAAATACATGATTATTCAGACACTGAAAAACAAATACATGAAATCAAAAAACATGTATGAATCTAAAATGATAATAATAATCACGATTTTTAGTCTTGCAAGACCCCTCTCTCAAGAACCCTTACAATGAAAGCTTGAAATAGCAACAAATATTACAATTCCCTAACTAGGATTCGAACCTGGAGCCTCAGTATTACTTCAACGCTTACATATACAGAGATATTCATAAAAGGTATTCATTCGTACTAGCATTTCCTATCTTGAAGGGAGCATCCAATTTTTTGGCTGATTGACTCTTGAATTATTATAATCAAAGATTCAGGCGACTGGCTTAATTAAATTCATATATATTATTATTTTATTTCGTATTAATTTATAATAAAATTTACAGCTATTTTCTCTGCAAATCATCGATGAAAATTATTTGTCACAATGTTGTAAGGAAACGTAATCTGCACGGCAATAGGGCAAGGTTATAATTTATCCTTGTTACCCACTCAATTCAACTGCTGAATAAAGCAAGAAGTTAATGTATGGATAGTACTTCACAGTGCATTCAGTTGAATTGTACGATACCAGTTCACGACATCTCTTTACGGAAGAATCTGAAATCTTTTGGAGTCATCGAAAGATTTCCAAACGAGTTGGAACGGATTTGGCAATTTTTTAGGAAAGAAAGGAGATGATGAATTTTCCGATGCCGCCGAAAGATTACGTCAGCAAAATAAATTGAATATCAGAAAGCGTTTTGCTCGAAATTTTCCGACTCGGTGAATCGTGGGGTGAATTCAAGAATCGACAGTTTCCCTTTAGTCGATTCACCGGGTGATCGCATATTGTTTCGATAATTTCATCACTTCCGGAAAATTTCCCTTCTTTCACACTCAAGTGAATTTCAGTGTTTTGGTTACTGTGGAGCATTGAGATATAAGGAGTTAAATTCAGGTACGAATCGTTTCTTCAAATGATAAAAATGTTGATAAAACTTTGGTAAAACGGAATACTATACTAAGTGGATGAAAAAAATTAAAGAAACTGGTTCTCCAATTTACTTCCTCCTCTTGTGAGGCGAAGGCGGAAAATGTGCGTTATTTAAGCTACACATTTAAAACAAATGCAAAAACTAGATGAAGAACTGGGAAAAAGTATGACGTGACTGGGACTCGAACCCGGATCTCCCACTTTCCTGGCGGTTGCTATAGCCAATCAAACTAGCAAGAGAAAACCATATCTTCCTCGATTTCAAACGCTATCACGCGATAAATATATTTTATTGGCTAGAACAAATTTCCGTAAGTGGGAGTGACGATATCTAACCCAGGCTACAGCAGACCTTTCCTCCTTAACTTCTTTATCTAAAATTAAGCATATTAACTAGGCATTTTCCATAGTTTACTTACAGAATATCTGGACAGTAATTGAGCATACCAAGCTGTACTTCCGAGAGATTTCTATCACTTGCGTGCCAATCATCCGTATCTTAAAACTTGCAAAAGTGACAATTCCCGACGTCTGCTCGAGTACAGATATCTAAGATTTAAGCTATTACATAGATGGTATTGGTGTATGTAATGATTATCACAGAACAACTGGACTGTCTTCTGGCTCGAAAAATGTCCGTATTTAAGCCCACTTTTTGAGAATTCTTTCCCTAACTCCAATAAAATGTTATAGTCGTACTGGGTTAATTAAACTCTCAATGATTCTCCACACGCCTGATTATAAAGGATAATGAGCCGTCCATTGTTTCACACCTTAAGAATAGTGAGGAACTATTTTGGACGGTTTCATCCCATCACAATATCTGGATAAATAATTCAAGACATGAATCATTGTTTTTGCGTAACGAATCCCCGAAATTCTTCTTCAGAGTGCCACATCAATCACAGTTATAAAATCATTACCGCTTTCCCTTGAATATTCATACGGAACGCGCCCTTTAAATGTTTGTGAAACGCAAACGACGCTAACGAGTTTCGTGGAACAGAGAAATCGAGGGAATCTTTTACTCCAAAAGAATTAATTCCGCGTGGCTGCAATTCGAATTCCTGCACTTCCGCGTGGTGCGCAGCCGAAAACAACGGGAGCGACCGACGTTTCCACGAGCAGAAATGAAAGCAAATAAAGTATCCCGAGTTAAATATCAATGGACGAGACACGATAACGAAAGACGTGAGAAAACAAAACGACAGCAATATCCCCCGCGTCAGAACATATTTATTTTTGAACGACGGAGGGACGTGACGACATTTTAATTTGAAAACCACGGAAAACTCGAAAAGAATCCTAAAGTTTCTTAGGGAATCCTACAGTACGATTCTTGGGATATTCTTCGTGAATTAAAATCCTTCAATTTACTTTAAATTCTTCAATTGCGAAATTAATTCAGGAATAATCTATTTATATCGCCGTAGTTAAAATTGTTTATTATACCACTTCAAAATTTTTCATCGATATTCACGGAACCATTTCTCGTTCTAAATCTACGTGATTATTCTGCAAACATAGTACAACCTTACTTCACCGTATAATGCTTTATGGAAAGAATCAACTTTTGGAGTACGTTTTTGATAGAATGGTGCTCTAAATATGTACTTCAGCAGGTAAAAAAACCCTAAAAATAAAAAATATAGAACACCTTCTTGTGAATTTTGTACAAGCTCGAAGGAGCTTACACAGGATTTATAAAATGTTAGTTAATAATTCATTAAAGCAGTGTTTCCTCAGGTTGGATTCCATATTCTTATAATTGCGTTATTTAGCATAAGCTACAAAGATTCTTATTGTACAAGACCACCGTCATACCTAGTTGATTAATAGAATGAGTGAAATAAAAATAAATAATGGAACATTGAATAGTTAAACTGAAATGATTATCCAGTCAGCTAGAAAAAGATTTTGAATCAGTGCCAACAAACTTGCTATTCACCTCCGAGCAAACTTTTATATATTCTGTACGATTTTTACTAAACGGTCCATAGATCTTTAAGGGTGACTTTAAACGTCAATGGAGAAACAAAAATGCTCGAAGCCTTCAATTATTCACGCAAATTCTTCCGCTAATACTTGAGAAAGACGTGACGGGAAGTGACGTGGTTAACGGGAAGGCATCAATTTCCACCTGCCGATAGCGTCCTGTTTCAACACAAAGATCACGGGCATTTCGCTACCACGTATACGGAAAACTCTCGCCAAGAAATCACGAGACTCAATGGGAAAACTTCGAATCGGAACATCCTCAATCCTTCCGCAGCCCACCTCTACAGCCCGTCACACGCACGGTACCCAGGTCACCTGAAATTCGAAAACACCGAAAAATGCCCCCATAAAGGCAAAGATTCTGCTAGGGAAAGAGATTTCATGGGGAAAAAAAGGAACAAAAAAGATAGAATAAAGCAACCGGCTGGAAAGAGCCCGTACATAATTTTAGGATTTTCTCTGTTATCAGAGGATTTTCCGAAGCAATCCCCTTCTCCTGCCGCGTCCTGGATTCCCCCTCCTCACCCGCTGTTCCCAGTGATTTACGCCGAATGGATGTCTCCTCACAGAGCCCAACCCTCCCGCCTCTATTGTATTTAATATTCCTCGCAAAGCCCCCGGCTCTTTTATCGCCCCGGTGTTCTCTGGGTCATTTGGAGACCTCACAAGGATTTCCCGGGTTCTCGCAACTGGCGTAGCTCCGGAAGGCGCAGACTAATCCAACGTTACCAACTCTTTTCTAGAGTTGTCACCTCTCCCGTTTTCGCCCAAAAATACCTGTTCCTGTACTTCATCTCCGGACTTCGGTTTTGTTCAACCAATCCCCAGGCTTTGAAGGTTTTTATGTGATTACTTTAAACAGCAAGTATCCCTTTGAAATCTAGTGAATTAAATCCGTAAAAATATCTACTCCTCATATTTCATCCCTCTTCTCTGTGGGCGTTTTCCTGCAAAGTGGGTTCCTTCTTTGTCAACCTTAAGTTGAAAAGATTTTTTTTCACGATTTCTCATTTTGTTTTTCAATCTATGCATTATATAACAAAATACAAGGTTATGTGGAAGATAGGCCCAATTTAGCCTAATCTCGCCAACACAGAATATACAGACTGAATTTAAAACAGTGTTAATCTATCCATGTAATCCGTATTGTACACTGTGGACAGGAGCGTAGCCAGATTTTATCTACGGGAGTGCTTTCAGAAACGTGTGTGCGTAAACACAGAATAGCCTTCCATCCAGGGGCAAGGGAAATTCTTCCAAAGCTGTAATAATAATCGAAGCAATTATATTTACATATAGACCCTCGAGTCACCCTATTATGGTTTATCACTGGCTCTGTTTTCATAAATGGGGGGGTTTAAACCCCCAAAACCACCCTTTTATCTACGCAACTGACTGTGGGGCAGATATTTAACCAATATAAATTGCACAAACTTCACAGATTCAGGCGAAGTTTTGTGGAAATCCATAGCAGGAATGCACTTAGAAAAATGTACTTTTTCTTCACAATTAGTGGAATTGTGTGGAAAAAGTACATTTTTTAAGTTTCTTCCTATAAATGGCACGTTTATGCATAAATGGGTAGTCCTTAAACGAATTCATAATTTTTGAGATTCTTGATCCTCCATTATCAAAATGTTTCTGGTTTCTCCCTATTCTGGACTGAATGCATCTCGTACTCCTCGCCCCCATTTCTGTCACAGCCATTCCTTCTTCCTGAAATTACTTTACTGAGTGCACTAGCTATATTAATCATTGGAATAGAATGTTTCATAGCATCCTCGACCAATTTTACCTAAGCCCATCTTTCTCAATCGCTTCAAGGTCATTATCGCCGGTTTTGAGATGATCTCACTACTAAAATCTCCGGCCTCGGAATCTTTGAAAGGCGGTAACACTATTCCCCTCCCGCAGATTTTTCTCGCCTCATTCTTCGCCTCGAATTTTTCACGGGTCATTGATTAGTGTTCCTCGCACCCTTACAGAGATTTCTCCCCCCATAAACCATCGTTTCCCTACTTTCTCCTGCCGTTCGCGGCTTCATTACATTGCCCCAATACGGCGGAATATCTTCTAAACGAATTTCCGGATGATTCATGTATCATTTTTCCCTTTTCATTTCTTGCGATGAAAATTTGTGGCGGTGGTGGATGGGCGATCTTACGCCGCCTGCTCTAGTAAGGGTCCGTTTTGATGGGGTTGATTTCCGCTCGGCTTGCTTTAAAATCGTACATATTTAATTTCCGCTGAAACAGATGTGATATTTTTGCACTGTAGAAAAGTATTGTGAAGTCCTTGTAGATTATAATATGATGTTGTGGTAGATCATACTGGTTGCTATCACAGTTCATCGCACGTCTACCTTGATACTCTGCAAGTCTTAAGTAGACATAAAATAATTGTAACTAGTTGATTTATGTTTACAACACTGGTGCAAAAAAGCTTATAATCATAATAACAATAAAAACGTCCTTGCTGAAGGTTGAGATTGAGACTTGTTAGTCCCTTTTACATCTAATCCTTTGGCAATGAATATTCAGGGAGAAAAAAAGAAAAATCAACAAAAGAAAATATATATGATGTGATGTGATGAAGTCTGAACTTAGGAAAAAAACGAGTTACTTCATGTGGAAAAGGTCCACCAGAAGGGGGCGTGAAAAACCTGTGAAAACCTACTGACAGTAGCAGCCAAATTTGATAAGAAGAGGAGAGAATAATAAAAAAGAAACTGTCAGCAACCCAGCTGTAAAAAATAAACGCTAAATGTGCACTCATACAGAAATTACAGAATCGCCTTTCTTCATGGATGCCGAATAAATACAAATGTATAAGGCACAAGGACGGTGTAATTATTGCTATATTTCGTATTAGGTAAAGATAAGATACCGATTAATTATTAGTAGGTAATTACTCACCTTTAAGTAAAAGAAAGTTTTAGTTTAATTTCTGCGCCGCTGTGTCAAATCACAATTATTTGACCATCCCAAGATAAAGAACAGTTTGTGCAAGATATTTTATTAATAACATAACGATTTCAGAATGTTTTTGTGCACTAAAATAAAATTTCCCAGATTTTACCAAAGGCCATGGTATTATGCTGAAATCGAAATCGATAGAACGTGACTCCATAGAAATGAAATCATAGAACGTTCTCTCTATTGGCAGTAAATAACGGAGCATTGACAGCTACAAAATTTATAATTCGCTCACATAATCCAAGGCGTGGATTAAAACCTCGACCAGATGAGCAATTTCAAAAACTTGTAAATCGCATGTTTAAATAAGCATTCAAACGGATGAAGTATTTTCATAGACTTACATGTGAACTAAATTTAACAGAGTGAACACATCTTCCGTTAAATTCATAGCTAAAAATGCAAATGTTTGGAGTATGATATCCAAGCCAACGCTTCTATTCTTCATTCTGCAAATCTACTACTTATATTTAAGAACCGAAAATACTGAGATTGATCAAATCGAAAAAATTAAATTTCGCAGGTCTTTATAGGGAAACACAATTACTCTTAAAACAATACAAATAGCATGCGTCATTCAAACTCCGCAGAATTCCATTAAATATTTTAAACTAATATAAATAAAGAAAAATCTTTCACGAGACAAAACGGAAATCCATAGATCAATAATAGGCGTTATCCATAAGAATTACGTAATGATTTCGAATCAATATCACTATTTAATGCGGTCTTTTTAAGTAACGGTAATTAGTGAAAATGAATTTTTTTAATATTATTTTATGTCCGGATATTTTATAATTGTGTACTGGTTCCGGTGAGTTGTTCGAATTGATTGTTAATTAAATGTACATGGTTTTGTAGTGGTATTAGATTATTTTGTAAACTACAGCTGTGTAAATTAGTGTTGTTTGCTAACTAATGTATTTAATAGAGGAGGTAGTTATATTCAATGTTCTATAGTTGTATACGTAGATTGTTACATTGTTTTTATTAGCTGTACATTGTAGTTTAAGTTAGCGTCGCCACATGACTTTGCATCTCACCGCAGCGGTATTGTACAATAAATAAATCGAAATTTTGAAATCGAAGTTTACACGATAAACGTATGAGACGATGAATATATATTGGGTTTAATAAAATATATGCCATCACTTATTAAGAATAAATGCATGATAAAGAAAAATAAAAAGATAGGGAACCGTTTATAGCGATTTCCTGCTAACTTGTAAAACGCTCGACCTTCTCCGTCACTCAATAACTAGTAGAGAGCATAGAGAGACCTTTTTCTCAAAAAATACGAGCGAAAAATGGTGCAGTAACATAATAACTAGCGTAGGCATACTAAATATTTTTCGCAGAGATATCCTTTCAAGAAGAGCACTTCCTTACAGCTAGAAAGGGCATCGTGTGCTGTATTTTATTTTCGGTCCACGCTTTTCCAGGGCGCGCCCCTTCCCAACGAACTCCATTCAAAGCGGGATATCCTCTTTAATTCTCTGCTTCGCTTCGAGTCTAGTGCCGTCTCTTTTCTCTCTGTGTCTTCCGAGAGTCTTTGCATCTAAAAAGCCGCTATCTGCCTCGCTCGAGCATTCATTCTTTCTTTGATTCACTCGCCCTTTGCCTCTACCAATTAAAATGAACAAACCCCGCGACTTTAAAATTTATTCTTCCCGAAGATTCCCGATAGGTGAAAATTGCGAATGTCAGTCCCATTATGAAAGCCCCGCTGCAAAAGAGGATACCTTTTGTAAATTCATGCTCCACCTGTCACGCTTGAGCAAATTTGCAACGTGCGATTTTTAGAGGATAAGAGGTGGAGAGGTTTCTTAAATGCAAAGTTAGCTGCGTAAAAACTATCCTCTGAGCTCGTAAAGGGTATGTCAGTTTTTTTTCTGCTAGATTTGTAGAGAGTTTTATCGCCAATTACGAGTGGCAACTTCTGAGAAGCTTGCTAAGTGTCGGGAAAATATGAATGCTATAGAGAAGTAGCGGTTTCTAATTCAGTGAGAACGATGGTTTTTAAGGATAATATTATTAAGAGCATCATTTGTTAGGAATTGAAATGAATATACGATGACCCTCCCTATCTTTTCCTCTGCTATAGTAAATATATACAAGTATAATCCCAAAACGTACACTCTTGAGCATGCAATAGATCACACATGGCATCCGTTATACAACTTTAGTAGGAAAGTGCTAAGGACGATGGGAAGGTATTTAACGCTGCACGAGGAGGGGTGCGCTAAACACGAGAGAATAAAAAAAAATTAGAAATATCGACATATCTGGGATTCGAAGCCAGGTCTTCCATCTAGTAATAGTATTGTTAAAAGTGCTTCGACAGCTTAGGTCATTTCACACGTAGGCCCCCAGCGGCAATCGAACCCGGGACCGCTTTCACCGAAGTCGAACGCGTTGCCCACTTGGTTATCCTGGAGCGCGGTCTTCCATGTTTCCGGGAAGATTACTTAAGCACTTAAGTATACAATGCCACATCGCTTTTTTATTTCCTGGTGAGTTTTAGTTACATAATAGATGTGATTCTAGGGAAATACTGTATTTTATTTTTATAAATTTATCAGGCGTTAGTGATAAATAAACTTTAAACTGCGGAATAAAAATTGATTGCTCAATAATTGTGGTTATAAATTTGAATCTACAAATTTTCTCTCTTAATTTTTCCATAATAGAATTCCTTAAAGTTATGTCACCAGATACGTCTTAAATTAATTAAATTTAAGCGACTGGAATAAAGCTGCAGAATTCACAAAACTTTTTTCTGTTTTTTTATATGGCACGAATATCATTCATAAACCGACTCGAAGCTGCTACCAGAAGTCGGAATGCTTTAATGTACTGCCAGGAACCGTGCGTGATTACCTATTGCCTTTCATAGTGATAAACCAGTCCCCATTGACATCACCTATATACCCTACGTTTCGAATTTGTGTGAATGCACCGAACCGTCTATTTCCTAGTCTCGCTTGCAGTCTTGCATCTTTCTACCATTAAAAGATAAGTTTTTAAGGGACTATTCGCATTATCCATTTTCTTGCTTTTCTCTCACCAACCGACTCTGCTATATAACTGGGAGGACGCATATCTTCTACCACTTCGGAGAACGCTTTATCTCGGAAGTTATTGAGCTAATTTGACCCTTTGTTGATCTTCTTTGGTATAAAGATTCCAATCCTTCCTCGGGAGGAATCTCGGTAACGCGTTCCGAGTTATTGTAACATTTACTTTTCTGAGGGCATAAAACTCTCCGGTCTAAGTTCATGAGAGCTCAAAGAAAATCAACTAAAGAAGGAATAGAACTTAAGATTAGGAAACATTTTGCAAAGTTGAGGAATCAAAATTTCAAATTAATTTCCGGAAAGCATCCGAAGTGGAACCATTAAGGTGAGCTCACTTCACAGCGATAGCAATTTCAATCGATTTCCAACATCGCTTTTCCAGTAAGTTATCGAATCATAAAGCTCTCCCCATCCACTTCAGCTCTTTGTACATAAACATTTTCTAGCTCTGTACACTAAATTATATATCCTATGCTATTTATCTATTATTTACGTACGCTAATATCGTAGCGTTTTCAGCTAAGAAGCTATTAGTAAGCATTCTTTTATGTATTATTTCCATAGTTTAACGTAGTTAATCACTTAATGACGCGAAAGAGAGGCAAAATATATCCATCTTGTTCAACTACAATACTGCGTGTAAAAATAATGATTTTATTTACCATATTATCTTTCATTTACTTTTCTGAAGTTGTTAACTCTTTAGGGAACTGTTTTTTTTATTCAAATGAATTTTTAGCTGCATTACGTTTATCAAAATGGATCTTTACGGTAATGGTTCATGGTTTTTAATTTTTAGTTAAACGTTCGGTAGAATTTTAAGTTTCTCATGCCCTTCGTGTTTCCTGAGGCGGCTAATAATTAAATAGCAGACTCGTTTGTTTCATACAAACAAAATGATTTTTTTTACCTGGTATTATATTTCTAGATCTCTCCTTTTTCGAATCTTCAAAAGTGGGTAATATATGAAAAGGAACCCATCGATCTCAATCTTTCCCCAATTGCATCCTTTATGATATTTTCAATGTTTTGCATAGTTGAGAATTGTTTAAGGTTATCTGAGATAATAGGAAAACTCGCACTGGTCTTACTTTTATCCTATGGTTTTACTTTTTTGGGACAACATATTTGATAAAAATACTTCACGATTGGACGGTAAAATTCTGACAGGATCGGGACACGAACCCGGTTCTCCAAATCGCGTATATGTATTGTTCTATCCATTAAGCTATCTGCCTGCAAAGTTTACAGATACTTTCCAGGAGATCCGGGGTTGAGTCCCGGTCCAATCAGATTTTATTGTCCGTTATTCCATAGGAATTTTCCTAGATACACGTCTTTACATGCTAAGTCACGCTAACCCTTTTCCTTGACTAAATATATTTATACCAAACGTATAGTTCAAAAGGGAGCTAAGGACAATGATGAAGGAACTCCTGTCCTTTTGTTGAAGGCTTTAATAATCAACTCCACTGATTATTTTTTGTGAGAATGCAAAACGTTACGCTTTTGAGAATAGGTAATATTGGGAGATAATTAGTGCGGCCCAGCTTTTTTAAAGGATCTCGCAACTTCTAGATTAAACGAACATTGGGTCATATAATGGGATTTCTAGCTAATGCCCGGTACCGTTAACCGTGCCGCATAAAGAAAGTCATTTAAGCGGAGAAAAAATGTAAAACTCGAGCTTGTGTGGATACGCTAGCAAAAAAGACCAGAGGACATTAAAATAGGTCACTGAGGAATCATAGAGTTTGCCATTGTTGCTGCTAATATCACCCTTTGTTTCTGGCCTCCAGCTTTGTTTGAGAATTAGTTATTAATAGATCGAAATGGTGTTACAGTCGACCTTGTTAACGGAGCTTAAATATACGCTAGCATTTTGCTAAATGAGGACATCGCGTTCCGGTGCAAGCACTTAAGCTTGCGTTACTCACTGGTGTCGCTAAGCGCGTAATAATGTTAAAAAAACCCTTTTCCTACTTTGATTACGAACGTAATAGCCCGAGGAATAAATCACTGTCTCATTTATTTTAATCGCGCGGCATACGCCTCCCAAGTCCCATTTTGAGGTAAACGAATTTTTCGTAATCAAATTTCGTGAGAAATTTTATTTCAATATGCAAAGACAATTCTACTTGAATTACTATTCTCATATCGATTTCAAACAGAGATAAAAATGTATCATAACATCGTCAATCCTAAATCGACAAAACTTAATGGAATTCTCGACGAAAAACGTATTAAAAATAAAAGAATACCATACTCCATCAAGCTGATGCGACCGTCTTTGAAGCCATTTAAATTAATCAAGTCTACCAGAAAATTCTAGTTTTTCTATTTTATTTATGATTCTTAATTAATAATTTCGGTGTACTAATTTTGAGGGAACAAATGTAACTAATTTATATTCTTCACATTAGGCATATCCTTCAGCAAGACTGCAAGCTATTACTTTGATTGATCATTTCAACATTGTCTCAACTGTTGTTCATTCAAGTTTTGTTTTCTCAGAGGAGACTGTCACATATTTGACATCAGATATGCCATTTATCTTCCGCATTTATTTAACACCTGATCCTTAGGCCATATATTTTTCACATATTATAAATTCTGTCGCCAAAGATGAAAATAATTAACTTTTCCAAGAACTAACTTTTATTATCTCTTTTGTCGCTCCCCTTATGTTTAATGGATCTTCTTCATCAAACCAGTCCATTCATCTCATGCTTTACTCTTCTCATCTGACGGGTCTCTCTTATGACACCGGATATCTACGAAAAAATTGGTGACATTGAAAAATACCATTTGTCATTACTAAGGCTTTCGCGCAGTTATACATTTCTTCATTATTCATCACCTTTAATTTCCTTCTAATATTTGACTAATGATCAACAATTGTTTCCTATAACCATACTTGATGAATGGATTTTTATCTTGTAGTAGCAGTTTTTTTAAAAGCGCTTCAACAGCTGAGGTCCAACTAGACCAACCGATATACATTTCATTTACAATTGCCGCAGTCCTGTTCCTTGCCATCATAACATGAAAGGTAATAGCATAACTATTACAAGTATTACTGTTAATATGTATTGCCAGCTGAGGCCATTTCGCACATATGGGAACCAACCGGAAATCGAACCTGAAAAAGCTTTCACCAAAGGTGGACGCCCTACCCATTTGGCTATACGGAGCCTTAACGAATGCTACCAACGAAAGAGTGATAAAGAATTATGGAAAATATGTTTGGTGCTCCCCTAATGCTACGAAAGTATCATTATTTTGTATTTGAATGATTTTTTTCAAATAAAGTGTATTCTGACTCACAATCAGATACGAAATAGCATCAGATACGCATAGGAATCAGATAGGAAAGATACGCGTAAATTAGGATCCGGGCCTAATGATAATACTTTTATAAGCTGATTATACATTATATAATTAAATAATTATTAATTTCCTCCACAATATATAACGCGAATGGTGTCGCTACCGTTGCAGCGTAAGTTCACGTATGCTAGATGATACTACAAGGATTATTTCATATTCTCATTAAATTAAGATGTCAACCCACCATTATAGTTTTATAAATTTTTATAATATATTATTTTTATAAGATGATTGGACTAACAGATATGGTAGACGTGATATACAAGATATCGGGGACTCAGTTAGGAGATGTCGAGCGGACGTATTCGTTTCCTTGAAACATACGTAGAAATACACTATATAATACCATACACTGTTTAATATCGGGGACTCAGTTAGGAGATGTCGAGCGGACGTATTCGTTTCCTTGAAACATACGTAGAAATACACTATATAATACCATACACTGTTCAATCACTAAACTTTACTACGAATAGCATTTATTAATGAAATTTGATTAAATATTAAATATACTTAATAAAATTGAATTTATTGAATATAATTAATAAAACGATACATACTAAGAATAACTAAGTTGTAGTTACTAGCATATATAACTAGCATAGTTACCCTTTGAATTTGTAATGGAAGGTCGTAACATGCTGATGACTTTGTTAAGTGACTAAATATATTGACTTCGGCACAACCTTCATCGATGCCTTTCTTTGGTTAGACCTTCTGTAGTTCTATCGAGCCTAATTATGAATCCGTCTCTGGTATTCAAACATGATAAAGCATGGGGGTATACTTAAAAGGATCATAAGTAAATAAATTAACTGACTATCTCTCTTAGCTATCATATTGAAGGAGGAATATTTTAAAATTCCACCATGATCTACGGCTTTATGATTCGGGAAAATTCTTACTAGGAAAGTGTTTTTGTCATAAAAGAAGGAATATTGAGAGAATGGTGGCCAAAGTTCGACAAGGTGCAACTATTAAACCTTTGTTTACTAACAATCTTTGTTTGGAATATTAGCTATGACATCTATTAATGTACATGCTTAAACCATTTTCGCCCATTCGAATAGAAATAAGTATTTGAGGTAAAAGGGGACAAGAAAAAAGCGCCGAGACCCGAAGGTATTCCATCTTCATTCCTAGTTATTCAAACACTGGCGAATGAGCTTGCTCCCCTTCTTCTCGCATTTTGTAGGAAACATTTGTAAAAAAGGGCTTTGTACCAATGTTATGGAAAAGAGTGCATATCACTCCGGTTCCTAAAAAAGGTCGTTCCTCAAAACCGGAGGACTATCGGCACATATCTTTAACGTCAAGTTTTTTATAAAACACTTAAGCATAATTTAGAGAGTTCAATAATGCTTTTTTTTCCTAAGTGATAAAGGGCAGTTAGTGTCAACACGGTTTACGTAAAGGTAGGTCATGCGAGACTCACTTAGCCCCTTTCCTCAAAGACATAGTAATAACAGCGGCTGATAAGGGTATTGAAACTGATGCCGTATTTCTGAATTTCAGGACTCTTTCGATAGAGTATCTCATGTAAAACTAAAGCATAAGTTGAAGACTTACGGGATCGATAGAAAATGTCTTGAATGGTTAAAATAATTTCTCGGAAACAGAGTCCAGCGTGTCGCTGTAGATGGGATTTTATCTGGTGAGGTTTGCGTCACACCCGGTGTTCTACAAGGAAGTGTATTAGGACCGATTTTGTTCCTATTCTACATTTATAATTGAGTTGATAATGTTAAGTGTAAGGTTAGGTTATTCGCCGATGAAAGTGTTATTTAAGAGAGGTCGTATCACAAGATGACACCGTTCGTTTACAAAAAGATCTAAACGGTCGGTGCAGTGATTGGCAGCTCGACTTGAATGTAAAGAAGTGCGTAGCTATATCTTTTACGGGTTCAACCACTGGTACTTGCGCACCGTATCATATTTTAGAACATCCTTTGGAGTTCGTCAAAAATCATAAATACCTAGAAATTACGCTCAGTAGTAGTTTTTTCTTCAATCGGTATATTCGAAGCGTAGGAGGAAAGGCGAATGGGATGCAAAGGTAAGCCAGTATGATAAGGATCATATCAGGAGAGTAAAAGAAATAGCCCACCTTTCCCTAATTCGACCTTTCCTCGAGTATCGCTGTGCAATTTGGTATCCTCGTGAAGTAGGATTTGTCTCCGATCTTGAGGTGGTTTAACCTACAGAGGCTAAGTTTGTCAAGGGAGATTTTAGATTCGATAGTAGTGTTTCGGCTATGATAGAATCTCCAGGTGGACTTCGCTTAGGGATAGAAGGCTTGATTACCGACGTAAGCTTTTCCAAAAGTTTATCACGGTAGAACTCGTCGACGAGATAGCTGATACTCCAGATAGCAACGCGCGCTAGCTCCGTGAGAAAACTAAGAAGTATTTCAGGAAAATGATTGCCAGAGCAGATAGTTAATTCTGGTTGTTTTTCCCGCGAAGTATTAGAGAAGATAATAGCAGTTAGGGTGTGATAGGATTATCGGTGTTTTTACACTCCCGGCCACGCGCTATTGGTGGTTTACATGTACACGTAAATGTAAAAGGATCATCATGATCATCTAACGAGATACACTTTATACTCCTCCCCTAAACTAACTTTAACATCAAGACGCCATAAGCTGATGGTATTAAGTAACTTTGTAACAAAAAGGAATAAATGCATGAAGTTCAGTCAAGAACTAAACTCACCACTAAATGAGAAAGTAAACTAATCTGTAGACGAATTTATTAATGAAGAAACACTTTCATTGCATAACGCCATAAGTAAAAGGAAAGAAAAATGGAACATGGCTGTTCATGAAATAGAGGTTTAGGAATCTCCTAATGCGGTTATGCAGTAGGTCCGCATACACCGTACGTAATATTTTTCTACCCCTGAAGATGATACCATGGCTTTTGAAATGCGCATTGGCTGATTCTCAGAAGTTTAGTTAACCTCAATCATGCATTGTTTCCATGAACTGGTTACAGGCAACCGGTATTACGGCATTATGGAGAGATTTAAACATCTATAACGCCGCTGGAAAACTTTTAAACTTGCAATCGGGGAAAGATAAGCGAGAAAAAAATTGTAAAATTTAAGTGTGCGTTAAAGTGTTCGCATTTTAATTAACAAAATTAACCGACAATCGATCCTCTTTATGGTTAATTTACCCAAAAAATATAAAAGAAGTGGTTTCAATGGTCAATATTTACTGATTTTCACTACTTTTTTTACGGATTATACATTACCGCAAAAATCTGTGAGCCAAATCCCTCGTACGTGATGAGTCTCTTTGGTGGTACATGCATCGGTCAATTAATCTCTAGATGCGTGACACAGCCTCATTTTAATAGACTCTTAACATCCAAATCCCTGTTTTTTTACTTCATTAACAGAAGCAAAAATCCAGCGATCGGAGTTCCTTTTTTTATTTAAATATTAACATGCATTTTAATTATGTGAATGGAAAACAAGCTTGTAAATATTCTTTTTCAAAAAAGAAATCTCATTGAAATTCGAAGAACGAACTTTGTGACACGATGTACGAGAGCATTCAAATGTTTTCAAGAATCAAGCTTTATGGCGTTTTGGATAGTTTCATACTAAAATAAAACCGAGCGGTAATGTAGTTTAGTACTGCTGGGAGTATCTGTCAATAAAAAGTCTGTGTCAGTTGCCCAAAATACGGATTAAGTTCAGGCCTTTGCTTTCTAAACTGGCCCGCAATTCTTCTCGATGTTAAAATTGAATTAATAAATTCATTTTAACATGTTTACCTTGCGAATTCTACATTGCGAATTTATTAATTGTAAGTTCAATTCAAAAATAATTATGTGGAAGATATTGCTTCAAGTTTTAGTTCCTTCAAATGAATTTACTTCCGTTAAAACTTTTCAATTGACATGTACGAATAGTGGTAAACTGTGTTATAGTAGCTGATAAGAGCTTGGAGACCAATAAAACAACGAATGAGTATGTGCTCAGCGAAGTTCAGTCGGAATAGAATTACTAAAAATCTTTAGGATGAGAAAATCAAGGCTAACCGGACACTTATTCCGGCACGGCTACCTTTTACAAAACATATTGGAAGGAAAAATCCTTCCGACCAACTATTTCTTTTTTAAAATTATGATGATGGAAATAGATGCACATCATACAATAAAATAAAGAATTTGGCTGAGAACCTGGAAGGGTAGAAGAACTGTAGTAGTAATTTTAAAAGAGCTTCGTCAGCTAAGATCGTGGGCCCACACCGGGTATTGAACCCGCACCGCTTTCATCGGAGTCAAAAGCGATACCCACACTGCTATCCAGAGGCCCTGGATGATGTGCCTAGAACGACAAGGCTTTACGCCTTTAGTGAATGAACGATTGAGTAAGAATAGCAAGGGTGTAGCCAGGATTTGTCCATGGGGGGGGGGGGTACGAGCCATGAAGTAAACACTGCATTACCAACAATCCAGGAACGGGAATACTTCCACCGAAAATCTAATGAAAATATAAAAGATTTATTTTAAAATATATTCCCTGCAAATCTCCAGTGGTTTTTGTATGGCATAATTGCGAGTAGCCACCCTATCGTATGCTTTCGTTTATTCTCGGCTCCTTGGGGTGGGGGGGGGTGTTGAACCCCCAAAACCACCCCTTTGGCTACACCTCTGACGAATAGTACACACATACATTTTCAGACGTCGATACTTACATAAACAAGGTTGGGATGGTTGAGAAAGTTTATGATACCGCATCATCAACAAAAACATCCCATTCTCTAACTTGATTCACTGATTTGTGAAGCGTATAGGATTAAAGTTTCGAGTCGATGAATCACTTAAAGGGAATACAATTTCATAAATTGTATCGCACTCGACCGTGACGAGCGTCACAAGAGAGGATTATTACGAGCAGAAGCCCAGCCTCGCATGCAGCGCACATTTAGCGACGTACGAGGCCGTACTTCATGCGCCTACACTATACTTATTTCATCGTTTTTCGTTATTGTCTTCGTTACGTACACTTCCTCCACTCGACTCCATTATTCCCTCCTCTCCTGACTTTTTCACGCCATATCCCGCGCCCATTCTTCCTCACCTACCGCCTCATTGTCTCCTCCACATCCAATGCATCTACCGCGCGTCTTGGCACAATTTTTTCCTCCATCTCAGAAGCCACCGTCACGGACCATTCTTACCCTGTGGCTTCTCGCGCTCATTTTTCTTTCACGGCTGCGTTATGTTCGGACACATGCACCTCACATGCTAGCGCACAAAAAACCACGAGACGGGATCTTCGCCACTAAAAAATAATGGCGGTCCGGATTTATACGCGCGATGCGGCTTGGGACGCCGGAGATATACGAGGCGACGTAAAATCTAATAACAAATTTATCAGCTTCGCCGCGGCGTTCGTCTTCTTTTCTTCCGCGCCCTCTAGGAGAGAATAACGTCGTGGAAGTCAGAAACGTCGCGGGCAGATACCGAGGAGTTTTTAGTACGTCGTGCAAGGAGTGTGTTTTTTTTATATCGCTTCGAATAGGAGAGTCGCGATCGATGGAAAGTGTGCGGAAATGTATTTTGATAATCACCGTCTTGCATTTATTTCTTTTTTATTTCTTTATTTATAAAATAGATTCAGATACAGTGGTTGCAACATTATAGAGTGACTTCCAAACAATAACCATAAAAAATTAACAGTTATATACAGGAAAGCATAGCATGCATCATAACAAATACACACGACTAACTGAAGGAAATATTTACAAAATATAGAATTATTTACATAAGCAATGATTAAAAATTTCTTTTAAAAAAGAGTCTTTTTGAAAGTTTGAAAGGGTCTATGGAGGGAGGGAGGGAAATTCAGAAGGCTACGAAGTCGGTATAGCAAGGAACCTTACGCAAGAGATAATCTAAATATAGGAACATTGAGAAGACATTAAAGTGTAGTAGCCTAAGGTGAAACTTGGACAGTGACAGTAGTTCGGGTGATTCTAAATGGGAGTTTAATATATCGTAGATGAAAGACAGATCCGATTTCACTAATGTTTCATTTAGAGATCTTAGAGAAATGTAATTTAGTGCTAAAGCTGTGAAAGACTTCTGTAAATGGGGTACACAGATTTTAGTATGTTAGAAAAAAAGTAAGACATAGTTCAGGGAGGCAATATTAGAGTTGGCTGATATGGTCCATATGGCATTCCGTATGTCCATACACTTACTTGTAAACTACCTCTTCAAGGATGAAGGAGCTTCACTTAAGTTGTTTTTAATATTTACTCAGTTTGATGACTCTTTGTTCTCATCATTTTCGTTAAAATATTTTCGTCTCTGAAGATTTTTCCCTTTTATCTCCCAGCACTGATAAACATCTTGACGTATTCTCCCATCTCTCACAACAACAAAGGAGCATATAGTCCGTGAGCGAAAAGAGTCTAATTATGAAACACTCAAATATGATGGTAAGCTAGTCTATGCGAATTTTTTATGATAACAGCTAAGGCTAGATTTACGAAAAATGACCTCTTCGTTCATACCTCCAATTTTTATCATAACGTTAACTTTATACCAGCCTAAATTCCCAGTGAACTCTTATGGTTAAATTGATGTGCTCTGCTTCAATAAACGACTTGGTCGTCAAGTGGGTGGACTTTTTATAACCACAAAATTATTGGCTGTTTTATCAGAACGCTCGCCTCGATTTGAAAACTACATTCCACGATTAAAATAAAAATCTTCATATGATTTCCCGTTTTCCGTGAGTTCATTATTTCTAATTTATTTTAGAAAAAAAATGAAGCATAACAGAGATGGAGACAAATTTTACGTCCACTTTTTATGGAAGCTATTTCTAATTTTATGGAATCAAACCCAATATTGTTACCTATATGAAACCTATAGAGCCTTGTATTCTATGTTGCGAAGGATAAATGCTTAAAGCGATGGAATGGTCTTAGAGAAATGAGCCACAAATGTAAATTTGCCGACAAACAGAGAAACTCGATGTGCGAAGGCGTGACTTTGTGGAAAGCCATATACAAGTTTTTTTTTAGCTTATTCATACAGAGAAACCTTGGAAAGTATATACGCGATGATACTCTCCGACGCCAAACTTTCTTAATATATATATTTAACGTTGAATTCTTGTTTTATTGGAGGCTTCTATAATTCTGAAATCTTCAATCATAAAAAAATTCTCACAAAGCACCGATAAAGGTACCATATGAAAGAACGTTCAATTGAGATTTTTATCATCAAATACTGTTTTTGATAAGTAATCGTAAAAAATGATTAAAGACGTAGGTTTTCCGCAAAATGTATGAAGTAAATCCAAAAAATGCTTAATTTACAAACGATAAGATTCTGGTTGACACAATAGCTGGCGCCGTCTCTTTCACTATTTCATAATTTATTTACTTCACTGAATCCATGGCCACATTCGCATTCGTGAATATCGAGAGAGTGAGAAATGTCAGAAGACTGTCGAAATAAATGATAATGACATCCTCGACTGCAATATGTGACAATATCGTGAAAATTAGAAAGATTACAGTCTTACAGCGTCACCAACCAAAGCGTAACCAAGTGAGACGGAAATCAGTTCCCGATTACGTACGAATTAAAGAAACCAATGCGCTTTAAAAAATGGAAAATCGCATGCAATCTCGCGAAAGCACATTGCTTAAATCTGGTTTCTAGCTTGCTCTTCTTAACTATTGCTACTTTTTTTTTAGTCATTCTACATACCTGTGTTCCCACAGTTCGGTAGATTCACGTACTTTATTATTACCCACTCAATGCCCTATCTTTCGTCTCTAGGAAACTTATCCCTCCTTTTACATCATCTAATATCATACTTCTTAAAACAATATAATAAGATAATAAAGAAACAGTCATTTCTACACTATATTTTTCTAATTTTTCCGACCGATTCCGGCTAAAACACGATCATTAGATCTCACCTATTATCTTTTGCCATTTCATTCTACATCTTCTTTTTACCTTCAAGGGCCTTATTAAGCAATTCCTCTCCTTTCAACATCTGTCCCACCCATTTTCTCTTCATTTTACTATAATTTATATCCTCTACAACCATCTCTAGAATCTAAGTGTTTGTTTTACTATCAACGTAACTTAACCATAGGACATGCAGAAATCTAACACAGTTTACTGCACAGGAAATTCTGTCGTCACTTCTGACGGCCCGGGTGGATGGTAAAAAAATGTATGTTCCACGGGAAGAGAGGGCGTGATTTATCGCTCAGAATTAACGCGGATTCTTTACCCGCCCCCTCCCGCGGCGGCCCTTGTCAGCGGTATGATTGTCGCCGCGACGCCGGCGCAATCTGGGGATAATGCTCCGCGATTATTCCGACTCATTTGGACGTGACCCGGGAGAGTGGCGATCAAGGACGTTTTTGTGGGTCGTCCCGCGGAGCGTTGTAAAATAAGAACGCTTAAATTTAATTACGGGAAATGAGAGAAATCGGCTACCGATTGCATCTCGCAACTGGGATCGTACTTGTCTGCTCGGGATGGAACCTATCGGTTCTCGCAGACATGGAGATGCAGCTATATTCTTGATTTGAGGGCCGCAAATGCGTCCCGGCCGGCTTGGTTTGTGTGTTGACCCTTAAGCAGCCGCATCGGGACTAAATGATCCGAAAGGAACTACTAGTGAACATTTTATGTTTGGAGGTTTAGTGGGAAAACTAGAGGTCGACGTAATTTTTTATCTATTCCAGTCTACCGTTTTATAGAGTCAATATTGATGACTATAAAAACGTAGCTGTTCTAAAGACACGTTTTGATTAACATGAGTGTCTGCATCATTGTTATGATCATACTATATTTCAACGAATTCTAATCGTAAAATGCTTTCGTTTATGGGAAATTTTGCTGTTAAACTCGTATTTTTTATGTTCCGTAAATCAATTAAGTTCTACAAAATATTTTGAAGATCTTCATTAGCATGATTGCATCTAAATAGCGATTTCACGTTTCAACAAGTTCGGACGAGATCAGCTACGTAAGAACATATTATGTGACTAAGTATTAAATAAAGGTTTATCTTGAAAATTATTGGTATATCTTGGTATATTATTTGAAAAAGGCAAATTTGCCGTCTGTAAAAATTTAAAAGTGCTTTTCGCGATTTTTCAAAGGCTTATGTTATATATATATATATA
>KZ308163.1:1165834-1263425 GCA_000376725.2 Ladona fulva
TATATATATTATAGAGAGAATGTATGCGCTTTTGTTTGGTTATTTTATCTGAATCAGAGAGAAATGTACAGCATGGCCTCTGGTTTGTATGATTTTTTCTATCTAGTCGGCAATTTTCTTTATTTTACACACTAAATCATCAAGAACGCTTTTTAATAAGATTATAGACTAAAAATACATTTACATTTAACTTCGTTAATTTTTTGTAAGAACATTTCAGTGGTGAAGGTATTCTTTTATCTCCATTCTTTTTGGTGCATCCTCATTTCTGATCTTGTACGTTCGGTTCATTTTCATTCCTCTCAATCTTAAAAATTTAACGTTATTGAATAATATTTACCAAGGATTCACATTCCTCTGATCAAAATTGGCGACAATTAGTTATATTAATTGTTACAAGTTTGAACAAAATGGAGCTGACGATTGTTAAATGCAAACATCGCACGTTTTCATAGTTGATTCTGTTTCTACTGGTAGGTTAACCCAATGGACAAAAACACTGTAAGTGTTGTAACACTTTAAGAAAGATTTTTAATGGAAATTTATTACAAGAAGAAATTAATTTAATGATGTCAGTCGGGCGTATACAACAGTCCAGTGTGTTTCGGTCACTATTTTGAACATCATGTAATGCGCACAACATTAATAATGCTCTCAGAATTCCGTTGATTTTTAGATCGATTTGAATAAAAGGGTATCAAATCACCACATACTATCGGTAACAGAAGTACATGATGAAAAATGTGTTTTGATTGAATTCCACGATATGCCTCTTTTCAATTATTGCTACTAAACTAAACTTCAATCACGTCCATAGAAAGCTGAAGAACGATTTCTTTTTCTTAAATGAAAAAAAAATCTTGAACTATATGATAGTTCAAAGTCTTAGGCGAAAGATTGCAGAATATAAATTATATTATTTTCTGTGTTTTAGAGATTTATATTTTACAGTAAGTGACACGATAGCGCGAATATTTCCCTATCTTGAGCCACCAAATGCTGAACCAGAGAAAAAATATTTGACTTTCTATCCTTGCCCGGGTTATACCTATAGGTCCGTAATAAATGTAACGTATCTACGCTATCAAACGTACTCCAGGTTTTTCATTTCCTTTGTAAACATTACAATGACGTAGAGGGTTGGATGGAAAAGTGAACAGCTGTTTGGCTGTGACCCATACAAATAACGTGCCTATCTAATCTAGTTCAATCGTAAACGTGCTTTAACACCATCTGGTTATTCAACAGCAGGTCTAGAGATTTCGCACTAAAATATCTCCCAGAATTTTCAACTATTCCACTTCGTATTAAGGAATTTTCTCTCCTCTCTCCATCTGTTTCCATCTATTTTTTTACACCAGTGAGCAGGAAGATATCGGGAGGAGGGAGAATATAGGATGGTAAATTCGTGACCGGTTCGCCTCCATCTTAATCCGAACGTTTTAAACCATCCGTACTTTATACAACACCGCAACAGTAATAACCTTTCGAATGCTAGAGTAGCATGCGCGAAGTAAATGGCCAACTTCAGTATATCGCTACCGACTTTACGAGCTTCAGCTCGAGGGGCATAAATTTTTATTACAGGAGCGGTTGGAAAAATCGGCCGACTAATAAAGAGAGATCCGCGGGATCGATACGTAGGCAAACTCTTCAGCAATTAATAACAGGATTTAACATTCTCCAATTAACAACAGTTCCACCGTAGGGACTTCCGAAAAAAATCCCATCGCTCATTCTTTGCGCTACGACGAAAAATTCCCGAGGAAAAATCATCGGAAGCAGTAAGGATCCCGCGATTCGAGAGGTGCATTAATTACTCCACGGTTTATTACCTTTCCGAAATGAAAAAATTAAGCCCGTCCGCCTATTCCCCATTCTGTTCCCCTTGCAACCCTTTGTCCTTTTCCTACGCCCGGGATTATTTTTTCGCTCCCATAGAAGCGTCGAATAATCCGGTCGCATTTTTGCCCGCAGTCGCCTGTGCCGCAGGCCGCCCGAACTCACCCTTTTTTCCCGTTCTTATTACCCGGATTAACATGAGCGATGACTTCACGAGGTAATGAGATATGATGAATACTCCATTAACATGTCCGTCGCTATGAGTAGGAAAGAGATTTTTGCGGAGCTGGAGGCAAACCCTACACACTACTCCTCTTCGCCTTTACTCCCCCTCATTTGTCCTCGCCAGAGATTAAAATCATGCACATCCAACGCGAAAACTTCATTTACCTGTCGCACCTAAAAAACGCGTATTTTCTGTTTTATTTTCCGTCCGTGCGGGTGTAGTGGCGCTGGTGGAGCAGAGATGGCGAAATATTTAACTCCCCCGGAAATGACGTAGCGGAGATGGCCAAGGTTCATAAGCTTCAGCCGGCCTAAAGTTTTGATACCGCAATCTAGCGATTTTTTTTTATCGGGCTCGATTTTTTCGCGCTGTCTCTCCTTACATGTACACGTCCTGAGTAGATTTTTGTCTCTATTCAGCTTTTATGCGAGGATTTTCCGGCGATGCAAAATGCTTCCATGAATAACGCAGACTCGTCTCGTGTAACCGGCGGAGTTGACTGCACAAAGGATAAGGGTTTGGATTTACAGTTTTACGTTCGTGTCTTTTGTTTGCTCGGGCCTTTTTAAACGAATGGGTCGCATAAACTAATTCAGTTTATGTTTGCGCGAGGAGCTCTCAAATTTCCTCAATTTGAATTTGTTTGCTCGTCTCGAATTTGTTTATCTGGACCCTTTTAAACGAATAGGCCGCATGAACTAATTCAGTTTATGTTTGTGCGAAGAACTCTCAAATATCCGTTGAATGGGCTGCACCTAAAATGCGGCTTTAACAACTTCTCCGGCTGAGTTTATTAAAGGACGTGGATTTCCATGTAATATCCCTCTGGTAATTGGACCACGGGACGATTTTTTTAACTAAAAGGTAGCCATTTTCTCGATAAAACTAATAATGAGATTCTCTCTCGTTTTTCGCTCTGCATTTACCCTAAATAGTTCTCGTAACAAACCAGGCTGCTGCATTTACTCGAGCCTCTCCCATCATGGGATTATTTTTCGTCCCGCTAACCCGATCGGATAAAGACGATGTAAAGAGGTCGGAAGAAAATCTAAACGCTGTATCCCTAGGGATTCCATGCACCGCATTTGACCGGGGTAAATGCAATAATTGGTGCAAGAATTCTCTTTTTGAAGAATGCACGTGGGGTTGGGGAATCGGGATCAAACGAGCTCCAGCTAGGATGTTTGCCAAGTTCTGATTTCTAAGGAAAATTCGCTTTGAATCATCCGAAGCAAGAGCGCCATCTTGTTCCGTCCCGTTTCAACATTTTCTATGTAAGTTCTAGGTCAGCTCCAACCATCTTGACGTAATTTTTCATATGTCTTTTTAGTAAGTGTAATTTTCTATATTCTCTCGATATTCTATATTTACCAGTTTCTCAGTGTATTCTTGCCACTTTTTTAGGTCAGCTCCAACCATCTTGACGTAATTTTTCATATGTCTTTTTAGTAAGTGTCATTTTCTATATTCTCTCGATATTCGATATTTACCAGTTTCTCAGTGTATTCTTGCAGTTACCACTTTTTTATGTTATCTTATTTTTGTAATTTCGTTTGAATGTTATATCTGATGTTTCATTATCAATTATGTTATCAATGTCTTATCAATTATTTCCTCACGGTTTATTATTGCAGTTTTTCCTGTTTATGGTTTTATTTTATTATTAATTTGTAATATTGTTATATTACTATTGATTTTGTAATTTTCTTCTTATTCACAGCTTTCTTAAACATCTTTTAGCATGAACTATCAGTAGGTTTGCGCAGGTTTTTCACACCCCCCTTCTTTGAGGGTGTTTTCCTGCTGTGGATATTTTTTCCTAAGATATCACCTTAGGTTTTTTTTTACATCCACTCCTTCTAAAGTTTTCCTCTCTATTTCTCTTCACCTACACACAAGTCTTTATGTACATAAAATCATTGACGAAAGGTTAGATGGAAGAAGAGACTTTTCAGTCTCAATCTCGCCTTTCATAAAGACCTTAATAATAATAATAATAATGACTGCGACAAAAAAGCTTGAATTTTAGAAATTTTTAAACCCTGATTTTTATCTTCTCTTCCTTCGGTGCGGTAATCTGTGTGTTATCATATTTAATTTGCTTATTTTTCGATAACAATTGTTTTAAAACAGGACAAATTGACATGGTATAACGTAACATATCAAGCAATTTTTGATGGTACATCTCCATAATATATTAAAGATTATATTGCAAAACTAGACTGAGTCCATAATATAGATAAACGTAACTTTTTTACGTGACATTTTTTTATTTTCAGATGATACGCTCACCTTGATACCGGTCGCATTGATTTTTTTATATCGCGGACTTAGTCTAATTTTGTAACGTAATATTTAATCAATTAGTTGATAAATGGCTCGAGAGGTATTTTTACCGTTCCTTTATTCAAACATAATTGCTTGGTACACAAAAGAACGATTAGAGCCACACATATGGAAACCCTCCGGAATCCATACTCAGGATTATTTCACCTTAACGGAACGTAGTACCAGGAAGGTCATAATGTATTTTATAGAATATCTATTCATTAAAATAAAAAAATAATAATACAAAACTATGAAATATATCACACATGCTACAGAATGCCACTTCATGAGGGAGGTAACGTTAAATTTCTGTATTCTTCGATCACATACTTTGATATAATGAAATATATTACGTAAATAACGACTCGACAGATATTAACGCTAATGCGTCTTTATGTATTACATGAATTTTGTGTTGTTATACACAATATTTATTTCAATTATATTATTCACTGTATTTCTCAGAATTCGTCAATTTGCAATATTTTCCATTGTTATTGTATTTCATGTTATTTCGTTTATGGAGACAATTTATTCTCAGGTACTCTGTCAACCATTTATTGATTAATATTATTTTTTCACATTTTTTCTGTAACAATGAGTAAGTTTGCGTAGGTTTTTCACACTCCTCTTCTTAGAGAATATTTTCCTGGGGTCGGCAATTATCCCTAATATCTCTCTGGTTATTTCGTACCCGCAATCCTTCCAATATTTTCTCAAGCTCTTTCAAATCAATATCTAGGCTAAAAATGGCAAGTATAGATGGAAGAGAAGACTATTTATTAATAATCTTGCCCGTATACTGAGGGTTTTTATTTATTTACGCCTCCATAGAAAGTAACTTTGCCATCAAATCTAGCTGAAATCGCTATGGAGCCAGCTTCTGCCGATCCATTCACATTTTTGGGATGTTTTCTCGCGATCTTCAAAGGAGTATCGTTTTCTCCGCTCTCGCTAGGAATTTATGCATCCCTTCGGCATTTGAGGAATCTAAGAATGACAACGAAGTAAGGCAAACGATAGCCACATGTAAAAATCAATTCAAATATTTAAGTGGTACTTATTCAACATTGCTATGACTGTATGTTGACTATGCTTAGAAGTATTTTTTAATTAAATCTTCTATTGAAGCGAACTAACGAAACCTATGAAATGAAGATGTCAGGTATCAATGAATAATTTCTGGTTCATAATGCGTTATAAATAACAGTACTTGAAGACTTTTTCAACGTAAAGTAATCAGTAACCTAGTGGCAGTTCATACTTGTCTCAAATATAGTTATGACTTATCAAGATAACCTGATATAAATAAAATTATACTAAGACCGAGCTATCTTTTTTTTTACAGTTTACTTGAAAAATAGCAAGATCGGTGAGACCGACAGTTGATCATTTATTTATTTACTTAGATTATTAACAGTCAGAAATGGCCAATTACATTGAATCATAAAATAAATTAACGAAGAAAACAGTGAATAAACAACAGGAAAAATGTCAAAAGAATTAAATAAAATGAATAATAATAAGCAACAAAGTAACAATTATATTAAATGAGTAAATACACGGAGGTTAATTAATAGCAGAAATGAATTAATTGACTGGGGAAATAAGTTCGAGAGAAGGATCGAAAGACAAAAGAGAATTAAAAAGCTTTGGGATACGGTAGAAGATGGATCTTTGAGATATGGAATGTCGGAAACGGAGTATTTGAAGGAGGTTCGAATAAAATACTGCAGCGGTCTCACTATGGCTTTCGTTAAAACTAAAAAAATTGGAGGTGGTACCATAAACATTTCTTCGTGACGATAGACGTAAGTGGATGATAATTTCTCTTCCTTTCTAGGAGGTAAAAGAGTGCTAAATTCATTACCTAACTTCCCATTTTCTCCTTCATTAAATTTCCAATCCACTTCAGGTTCACCTCCTTCCCGCCGAACTTGAACACTCTCCCTACATCATGAGAGCAAACAAACTTCGCATCAAGGCAAGATAGAACTATTTTTGCTTATTCTCCAAACCTCCCAGCGCCTTCACGAAAATGAGATTAAAATTTGATAAAATCTTAAAAGGCGACATCCTCTCTCCCTAGCATGAAAGGTTAAATTTTATTTATTTAATGAGTGACAAAAATGAGTGACATTCAATCTTTAAGTAGTGAAGGAATAATATAGCTTAAATTTCAGCCCAGGAAAAAAGGAAACATCGTACTATTCGCCCCAAGATGTGAGATCAATATCTTTGTAGGATTTCGCGTAATGCGCTTCAAGTTCAAGACTTCAAGGTTAATTATTAGAGATGACGAACTTACTCAACAACTGAATGTAACAGTATCTTAGGTAAAATGCATAGTATGTACACATTTTGGCATTGTTATAAATTTATTCATTCCTTTATTTATTCTCTTATTGTTAGATGTATTTCAAGTCTAAAATATCAAAATGCACACATTTTTCATGATTGAAGATTTAAGAATATTTCACAAAATATTTAGCAATTTTTTAAATCCAACGGCAATTTGGGTTGAATCAAACTACAGATATAATTTAACTAAATGAATATTTATTTTATTATAATAGAAAGAAATAATTTTATACAGTTTCAATTTATAGAAATATAGACCTCAATTACTTCCAATTTTAATGGTATTTTAAACAAATCTACACTTTTAGTTATTATTCCATTAACGTTAATGACTTTCCTAATTTGAAACTCATTCAAATCTCCGATAACAAGTAGAGAAAAATGAGCCGTTAAAAATGCACCAATGAGAGTTTTTTAACCTAATGTATTTGATAATACAGCATCCCGTAACAAAAATACAAACATCGAATCCTGGTAATTCTAAATTAGTTCGCGAGCATTAAATGTGAACGTAGTGACGCAGTCTAATCGAAAATATTTTAACGAAACTCAATGCTATGGAGCGTGAAATCGTATATAAAATAAACAGTTAAATGAAATGGTTTTATAGCAAAATAAAACTAAGTCGGTTTTATAATTCATTACATGATTTTACAATATAATAAAAGCACAGAGGGAGGTATACAATAAATCATGAGTTCAGTATATTATATGAGAAATAGAAATAACGTTCCGAACTCTTTCCTCCTGTTCTTCGACTTTTCACCCCCGAGCACCCAATACGTTCCCACCACATCACCCCCTTTGCCCTAAGAATCTCCGAGCAACTGAGCTCTTGCAACAATTGAGCGCCTCCCACCACTAAACCTAAAATTATGTTATATTAATTTCTGATAATCTGAAAAACAGCATAACTTGTGGATTAATTTAATAGTTAGATATCTCTAGGCTTAACCACCGATGTCGGCGGTATTTTGTTTAAATTTCGTAGGCGGTATTTCTGTTTATTCTTGATTACATGTACGAAAAATTCCATTTTCTCGAATTTAAGTAGCTGAAATCACATGTGATGCTATTTCAACATTTTAACTTTATGTGAACGTTATCTGCGTTAAAATATGTATGTTAACAGAGTCCTAGACCGGTTGAGCGCGTCTCACTACTTAACGTTAAACTGTTTATATTAATTAACCAATAATCTCAATTTCCCGCCAATATGTATGTAGATGTATACAATATACACCCTCTTTAAGTACCTATTGTCTCCATATCTCCATTCATCTTAATATTTTCGTCTCATTTTTCAATTTTACCTCATTCTCCTCCTCTGCCTATTCTCTCCTCTGTCTATCTTCCTCACTTCTTACACTAGACCTCACAAAATAGTTTTGTCAAATTTTTCGGCCGATGTTACTGTTTTTTAACCTTAAAACTATTTTATAATTTCTTTTCCATTGTGTAATATTATTATAAGAACGATGTAAGTGGTTTAGATTTCTGCTTCAAAATTTAATCGAGTAATATTTATAAACCAATGTAAGTAATGAACATGAATATAAATCCCCCGATAGTTAAGAGTAATGTTGGTTAAAGCGGTCCCGGGTTCGATTCCGAATGGGGGCACACATGGTGCAAATTGACCTCAGCTATCGAAGCACCACCACAAAATATACTTATATAAATATCAGTATATAAGTATAGATGCAAAAGTAAACAATAGATGAAGAAGTGTGACCCTGATATTATAACTTGACCAGTAGAATCATTTTCCTTTGTCTTTTTGGCACAGGATAAAATAAATTTTATTTCTATTTCTTTCGGAATGGGTGATGCCAAATAATGGCATTTATCTTGATTTACGAATTTTTTTTAGAGCATTATCCTAAGGACCTTTGTGTTGGACCTACCTGGAATATTTTTGCTCGCAGCATTCTGTTTTAGTGAGGAATGCAAACGTAAATTACCTCACTCCTCACTTTGCAGGTAAGCCTCATTCCTTCTCCAGGGATTTTGAAAGCGAATGCTGTACGGGTTGAGGTTCCAAGCTGCCGTAGTTCTGAATAATTTACGGAGGAAAGGCACTGAATGAACACGGATATAATTTTAATGGAAAGTAGAATCAAAGGGCGGGTGTAAGAAACTAGAATCATAATTCACTCGAGATCCCCTCGAAAGAGGAACTTAATAATTCTGGTTTCATCTCCTTCTCGACTTGAGAAAGATAGATAGAATCGGTTGCAACAACAGGTATGTATTCCAGGTCACCGACGCCAATTGCGGGAGAAGAGTCTAAGATACGGAAAAGGAACGCCCACTGGAAACCGAGAACATTCGTGATTTACAACGAACGAAAAATAGAAATTCAAATTAAGCTGAGCATTTGACAACCGAGATATTGAACCTGATTAATGGGCGGGCCGACATTCTAAGAAAACAACTGCGCAGGACGTGAGCATTATTCCTCCGAATCATATCAGAAAGAAGTGGAAATCACGCCACCTACTGTGAGATCGGTCCTAGCCTTTCATTTTCGTGGCACCTGTCGACACACTACGCTTTCCGGTATTTCTTCAGACGAGTAATGAGTCCGTCGATTTGCGATGACCTTTCCCTTCTGTCGGAATCTGTTGAATTTTAAGCGGGAGATTCGTCGGCCCTTCGATTCCAGTCACGCCATTTGCGGTGGGTCCAATTAGGACCAAGAAATGAGGTGTTTCTATGGTGAGTGAGATAAAAGTCAAGTTTATATACGGCCAGCCGTTGGCATTCCAGGAACAGCGGCGATGACAGGAAAAAGAAAATTGGACGGTCAAGGGTTTCGCCTGAATATTGAATGTATTCCTGAATTTCTTGGGCTAATCAAGGCTTGCTCGAATCGAAACTTGACGTTACAAGCTTATGCAGCTGAAATAGCTGAGTGATATCTACTTCTGGAAAATCTGGACAGTAAAAAGTCTAGACTCAAATAAAAATTGTAATGAGCGAACTGTGAAACAAAAGAAAATTGGAACATGACTGTTACTGAATTAGAGTTCTAAAAACATTCCGCAATTGGAGAAATCGATAATCCATAACTTTCGAACTTTCGTTTTCCTCCAAAAGCGATTTCCACCTGCTGACGGTTTACGCAGTGTTTTTAAACATCTAGGTGAGTTGTGTTTTAAATTTGTTTTATTACTCGAATCGTTAGTAATCAGATAATGTTTCATTTAGGAAAAGCGGAAGTAAAACCTCTCTTTCATAATATATTATAATTATAACTACTTTAGCATTATATGATAATGAAATCCTTCCTTACATAATTACTATCACCTTCCGTTAAAGATATTCCGGGTTCGATTCCCGGTGGGGGCTGACGAGCAAAATGGCCTTAGCTGTCGAAACACCTTTAAAAATTACTATTTCTACTGTTTTTATCTCAATACGAAGGTCGGGACTATATTTTATTTCATAAAATTTCTAAATTAATGTTGACTGATAATAAATCACGTAATGCTAATGACAGGTTACCAAAAGGTGACTTTGCAAATTCAGGCGTGCACCTAGAAAAAATTTCCAAGTAGAAAAAATATGTTTGACAGGACCGGGACTTGAACCCATTTGCCGTTCAGTTGCTCAAAATTTCCTTCTTGTAGATAGAGTTCCATTTGAAATTAATGCTTTTACATAAACAACAAATTTTCAAAACGGAAATCGAGTGTGTTATTCTAGCACATTTGGGAGTAGGTGACGCTAAGTGATTGGTATCGATGATGTATCACTTTTTCGTGGAAGTTACCATTTCACGAATTCAATCTAACTGATGAAGAAACCTAAATATCTTTTCAGGAGAAACAAAACTAAGAATTACCATTGCAAAACTAAGAATTGCGCAACTAAGTGCATAACTATATCGGTCTTTAACGACCGGTGGGACGTAGAGCGATGGTGAGACAGATGGTTAAGATAGTTAAGCCAGTTAAGTAGGAGTTGGTCGTGCTGACTTGGGTCCATTAAAAAGGCTTCATGCGTTCCACTTTAAATTCACTCCTAACTTTTGAATTAGTTGTTTCTTCATTAAATTATTTTAATTTTTTTTACCAAAGGCTTTTAAGGTTCGTCCTCAATCAGCAGATGATTCTACTAAATATCAAATTACGTCAATTAGGGAAACCCAAGCTTTGTACCAGGAGACAAGTTCAAAGCCAAGGTTGTCTCCAGGGGTAAGGCCTCAATGTATGCATTACTTTAATGCGAACCATATATTTTAAAAGAAGTAAAAAATCCTACCTCGATAATTTTTGGTAACTTCTGTTGAAATAAAATAACGCGTTGAACCTTGCGAAAATTAGTTATACAAACAAGGAAGGACGAGTAATATGCGGAATTCCGTTATCCAGCTTTTTATTCCGTAGTTTTTAACCGGAAAAAATATTCATTCGTTGCGCATATGGCACGAGGGTAAGCATTCCCACAGAGAGAGAAAGTTCTTGCGAGCCATCTCGAAATTATGGGGCCAGGGATGATGGAGCAGCCGCCAATCAACCAACCCTTTCAAAACATAACACCATCGCTGTTCGGGCCAAGAATCTTTTAGCCTGAGGCCCGAGGAAGCTGCCAACAGAGTTCCTTCTAGAATACATCTCTCAAACTCTCATAATATAAGTCAATCTAGAATGCTGCGAGAGCGGAAATTCCACATTTCTAAGAAAAACGATAATTTCGGATGCTTCCTCCGCCTCTAATTAGCAGCTAACCAAGCAAGCATCAAAGGCAGTTCACTTGAAAGCAACCGTGCACAACGGTGGACTGTTTGCATGGTGCAAATAACAGTTTTTCTGCGAATGGCCGTAAAGAGAAGGGTAGATCTCTTTTTTTATAGGCAAAAAGATATTCGCATACGCGAAAGATAAATATGGAAATATACATCCTTTGATGGGCCCTCCAGGGCAATACATCATCGCTATCATGCAACGCAACGCAAGGCACACAAGGTAAAGAATAAAATTGAAAACATGAAGATCTGAACGCGGCGAAGATTTGTTCCGCTTCCCTTAAACTCGTAGAATGTTGTACCGTGTCCGGTTGGGAGGCTGTGGGCAACCAATCTTGCGAGTGCTAATGGAAACAGATATACCGCCGTTAACTCTACGGCTGATGTTGCGTAGCTTTTAGTAGTAGGAAGAGGAACTTTCAAACTCCACCCTTACGGAGTAGATAATGTTGGTAGGTATCTTTCCATCTCCCGCCCACACTTTCCTCTCTCACCATTCCCTCGGTAAAGCCTCGTGAACTTGCTCTTCCTTCGATGAAACTTTCGCAAGATTAATTATTTCCTCGGAGAGGTCGAGAGAGACACAAAACGACCTGCCTTTGCATACTTGCGGGGAGCCCAAATCTGATTAAGCAATTGAAACGATTTTCTAATGAACAAAAGGAGAGGAAGGCGCAGGCAAATGTACAAGAGGAAAACATTTTAAATGCCTGAGGGGACGAAGCGCGTAAACCAGCATAAATCAAGGCAAGCGTGCAAGGATCGTGGAGGCAGGGGTTGAACCATACGTTTGCGAGGAAAGATACCCATATACGTTTCATAGCAATTTAAATCCGATTGTTAGAGAATTTCGGGGATAAGCTATCAGCGACGTGATTCCTAAATTTGGTATATGTTGCAGCAGAAACTGCTTAGCCATAATTCGACTTAGTCTACCAAACTTTTTAACAAAAAAACAATATGACTGGATGCTAGAATTTTAGATGTGTAGACGATTAAATATGTCTGTGTACGCTGTTTTGATAAAATTAACTTTAATGGAGACAGAAAGACCGCAGTTACATCCATTTCCATTATTATTATTTAGGTAAACAGGTCACCATTCATACTGAAAGAAATAATACTTAGTAATTTCCGCAACAGTTTTTTAGGTTCACCTGAAGATGTCAATTTGTTGGCGAAACTTGTGGAATAAAACTCTGCTGTGGAAGCTAACTTAGACTAACTAAGACTAAGCATTCTTCCTTTCAATATGTGTGTCGAGTTCCAAAAAGAAACGCTTGGGCATATTAATTTTATCAGACCACCATTCCCTAACCCGAAAACTCCGATTACCTCCCGAGCTTTGGGTTGGAGAACTAATCCATTCCACCAATGCGGCCGGTAATTTTCATTAAAATGTTTCATATATGCTAGTTATTCACACTCACAGGCAAATATGCAAAAGTGGAAAATAAACTTTAGCTTTGAATACCACAGTAATGCAGCGAAACCAGACCATACGAAGAAGTGTGGTATGCTTGGAATCACGAGAAGAGACGGAAAGCGCAATACTTTACTCAGTATTATGGTAGTAGTCATTGGCATCATTGATCAAATAAGATTACTAAAATAGATGTGAGAAGGCATTTTGCGAAGAGGACAACCGCTTGATAACAGCAGTTGTCAACTGGGCTCAAAGAGATTTAAAGAGACCAAGAGGAAGTCCGAAGAACAGATAGAACTGAGACATCAAGTACTTAGAGGTAACTCAGGTTAGGATAGATAGAACTGGAAAATTGATTAAAGACCAAACGATTCGTTTGGACTTCGCAATTATAGTCATTAGGTGGATTTTAGGTTACCAATGTTAATTGACTCAAATGACAATAAACCGAACGAAATATGTAGATAATTAGTACTTTCCCACGAAACCGGTCGAAAATAAAATACATATGCGGAAACTGCTAAGTAATTTTATTTCTGTCTCTAAAAATCAACAGATTGTTTCTAAATATATCACTGCAGCCTAAGTGGTAATGCGCCAAAGTATGAAAAAATGGCTACAAACATAGTACGACCATATTCACAGGTCTTCCAGATAACACTATTCAATCAGTAAGATGCATTTGACATCTTTCTACTGCCATAAGTTGCTTTTAGTGTTTTATTTTATTTAGCTATTCGTTTTAGTAGGTTTTGCTGTAGTTATGATAGTAGCTTTTATGTTAAGAATTCAGGGCTAATGCTAAAAAAGATAGCGATTAGTAATTTTTAAAAAGAAAAGATAAAGTACGACCACAAAATGTTACATTAAATTCAAAGACATGAAAAACCTATCAAAAACATCGCGGCCATTAGTCACCTGACGCTGACGCCAAGTGTCGAAACTCATGACGTTTATTTCCTCTTCCAAATGAATGGTGGAAGTCTCTGAACATTTTCATTTGCCCTTTTCGTCATATCTCTTCATTCATGTCACGCCATCCTTTTCACTCGAATCAACATCTACTGTTTATACCAAGTAACATCATGTGAGATCATACGAGATCACTACTCACATTCACTTGTTGAAATCTTAGGGACTTATGCCCTACCTGCATCTTGTAATGAAGCCAATAATTATCAATGATTATCGATAACTAAGTTTATTCCCATTGTTGCAAACACAAAAGATACTTGAAATTACTAAAAAATAAGTCATAAGCAATCAATATCCGTTTCATTATCCAGCCCATGCTCCTCTATTTTCTTTCAAGTTTTCCTAATAATTACACTGTAATCACTCACTCTTCTTACTAAGTAACAGGATTCCTTCAAATCTAAGGTCATATATGGTAGCCTTATAATTTTTAAATAGCGCCAAATTTATAACTGAGCATCCAATATTTGTCATAACACTTGAATGGCTGTGGCTCTAGTTTCCATAAAGTACTTTATGATGTTGCTTACTTTGAATTATGTAGTCCTTTTATGACTACATTTTACCATCTTTAGCCTACTTAAGAAACACATGGTTGGGTTGAACCCTTTTGCTGTTAAATACTAAAATAAACGTTTTCCATGTTTATAGTTTAAATTTTTAATGCCATCTGGTGCGATGTTCATTGGGTATATACAGTTTCAGTGAAATATCTCTTAGGTGAAAAGACTAGGGTGGAATGTCTCCGATTGAAACGCCCCAAAGATGAGTCGTCCTTGGGAGAATTGTCTTTTAAGTGAAACGACTTGGGATGAAACTTCCCTTGGGCGAAGCGCCCTGGAACCGAGAGAGAAATATGAGGTACATTCATAATATTCCATGTTGTAGTGTGGTTCTCATCCTATTTATTCATATTCAATAGAATATTTCCAGTTTTGAATTTCAAGGAATATCTTATGGTTGGATTTTTCCAAATTAGGGACAACATTTCTTGTCCGTTTTTGAGTTTTGAATCACGTTTTATTTCTTTTATTATTCTTTTATGATATAATGCGATTCATCACTAAAATAAATTGCTCGTGACTGCAATAGTCAAAATCTCTGAATACTTCCCTCCTCTTCATATCGTCAATTGCTTCTAAATAAGCCTAATTACACAATGTATTCTTATGGGAAAATGGATGAAATCGGAATCGACAATCGCATTGGTCGTCAAAGGGACGGGTTGTTTACAACCACAAAATTTCACAAATTATTCGTATATTTTATCTAAGTTCTCCCAATCTCGAAACAAAAGCGATATCCCATGACTATAATAGGAATGTATTCAATTTCCTTTCTTTTGGCACCTATCTCGATTTCATACTATTCCTTCAAATTTAATTTTACAAAAGAAATAATGCCTGTAACCGATAAAATTGAACTTTACGTGTACTTCACATGGAAATATATCTGGACAATCTTGGTTCAAAGCCGGCAAAATTATTGAATACAAGGGTGACAGTAATTCCTTCCGGGTCTCGGAGAACACATATGCAAAGCTTGACGCAAATTGGACGAACGGTGTGAACTCCAATCTCAGACAAACATACAAACACATAAAACCCACTGAATTTCTGCTTAATATACGCAAATAGATATATAGATTTTGTTTGCTTTTTTACTTTATATTGTTTCTATACTGATGTTCTATCGATTAATTTATCGGATAAAATATCCCTAGGTTACCCTTGATTAATAAATCGAGGCAGTACTGGATAAAATAAAGAATTCGTACGGAAGCAAATAGTGATCAAGATTTTTAACACACACACTGTTCTTTGGACTTTCGTAATAAATTATGAATCGTTTTATTTTCTATTAAAGGATGGCACAGGTTTTGAAATATTTTCAGCTACGCATCGAAAGAAGTAGGCATCTTGTGAAATTCCACACCGGCAGTTTATCTTCCCTTTCGATGGAGAGAAATCCCTGATGAGCTTTAACTATGAGGATCGATTAGGCTCAGGAAGGTTCTAATATTTTGCACCCATAAACTATGTACTAATGTACAAGATAAAACTGACTTTGCGATTGTAAATTTCTCGCCAGCAATAATTTTCCCTCTCATGTAAGATTAACAGCCGAGCTTTATCCTCAACGGCTCAACTTTTATTTCATTAACTAGCGGAGAGCACTCTCCCGAAGTTACTGCGAGGTAAAAACTGTTCTTGCTGTGCTAGAAGTTGCTCGCTCGTATATCTTTATAAGAATAAATATCCTGGCCTGTTGAGGAGTGTGGGAAAAGTTTTCCATTCATTTTTTGCGAGAAAAGACGGATATGCGTTAATCGCGCTAACTTTTTTTTCAGCTCAACGAATGAATGGAATAATTTCACTAAGCGGGCATTTCAGAAGTTTTTCTCCTCAGATTTCCTTACAGAAGATTATGCATAAACTTAATACTCCGTACACAATACCCTTCTTGATACCCTTCTTGCACATCTACATCTATGTAAATACCCTGCAGGTGGCATGTGGCAGGGGGTGTGAACACCAAGTGTTCTATTTGACTGTTTAGCTTATCGTTGTCGTGTATCGTCCGCAGAAAGAATGAGTCCCGACATGTCCTCTCATATATTTCTCTTATTTTACGCTCATTATCAGATCGGCCGAAGTAGCATGGGGGTACCCATTATGTCTTCCGCAAATGTACCTTCTATGAGGAATAATATGTGTGAAAAATAGCGACATGACTGGGACTCGAACCCAGGTCTCCCACTTTCCGGGCAGGTATTCTAACCACTGAACTACCATGCCGCGTCTTCCACACTGTTTGGGAAATACTTTGTGAGCAAGGAGAGCAACCTCCACATTTCATATTAGTTCAGTGGTTAGAATACCTGCCCGGAAAGTGGGAGATCTGGGTTCGAGTTCCAGTCATGTCGCTATTTTTCACACCTGTTATTCCTTAGGTTTCAGCTGCACGGCTCTTCCGCACTTAGTAATTTACCTTTCTCTAGTACTTTTTTCCAATTTATCAAGCAATCGCAGCCTAGCTTCTAATCCACTTTTTTTTTCAAGATTTACAACCAGCGTATCACATGTGGTATGTAAGAACCAAGAACCATAAGATTTTCCGTGAGCAACATTGCGATGAATTTCGATAATTTGGAGAATCAAAAACTTTTTAACGGGTTTTAGGTGAACAAAATGTTCCCTTATCGCAAATAATTCCCCCATAAAAAGGACGATGGTAATTTTTGAATGCATTCATCAACGTAAACGGTAGCCAGTAATCCACCCGGAACGACAATTTCTGTTCTTTTTTTTTCAAAGCGCCCGTTGGATGATTATTCCTCGCTTGCGTCCGAAAAATGCGAATGCGTCTTCGTTGAACAAAAAAAATTCTTTGTAACCACACGCGTGACAGTGCACTGGCGGATTCCGTAACTTTAGAATGCGGAATGCGCAGTACACAATGGAAGAGCGGACCGCAACAAAAGGTGTACCCGTCGAACGCTCGGATAAAAAAAAGAGAAACGTAATCCGATCGATAATGCAAATTCTTTGAAATGGTAGCGGCGAGTCGTCGTTTTTTCTACCATGCGTGACACTAGTGATTCCATTCCATCAATTAAGCGATTGAGCAACTCGAATTAATAAAAGAGGAAATTGAATGAAATCATTATTCCATCAGTTTTTCAATATTAATGCCACGATAATGTAATTGTAAATTTGAAATGGGTTACAAGTGTCATTTCAATGCATGCATTTTTTAAAAATGGATACGAAGCTTCAGTAGGGTTTAGCCAAATATGACACGTATTCATAATCATAGTTCATTATAATAAACGTCCACATTTTCCTCATATTCAGTGATACATTTTCAAACAACAAGAACAAATACATAGAAACTTACAAAGGAAAATTGGTTAACTAAGATAACGTGATGCGGTTCAGAAATCAAAACTTTTTGGATATGTGATAATAACAGTTACACACCGCACAATTATTGATTAGAAAATAATTTATCTCTAAGCCTTCAAATAGGAAATGCCTAAGATGGAATTATGATTATCTTGAACGTTCCAATTTGAAACTGCATCTTTCGTTATATTGCTAGTACGAAATGAAAGTATGAACGCTAAGAATCCTGCAGAGCCACTCACCCATGAATGCATGTTTGATATTTTTTTAATTTCCCTCTGACTGAATCATTTTCAGACGACATTGCGATTTAATTGTTTCATACGGTTTTCCGATAACATGTTCTCTGCATAACATAATTATGTTCTTTGAAGATGAAATTAGCTGCAGCATACCCTATAATTTTCCATAGTAAAGGCAATATCTCAAACAAATATTAAATTACAATTTTTGTAACATAGCTGCAGTCATTTAATAAAACAATAATATGTAAATTAGAACTCTGAAATCGGAGAAAAAAGATTCATTTAGATAAATCTGTATTTAGATTTGATACTCCACAAAATTATTAAAAGAAAGAAGACACACAAGATTACAAAGCTACTATAATGCGTGGATGAATGGAAATCTAGGATTTCATCAGAGCCAACTGTACGTATGATACCAACTTTGGCAATTATGACGACAGAAGTTGACAAATATACATATATATTAAATTAAAAGGATATTAACATATGCTTCAGTTAAGGGCAATTTGTATGAATGAAATCCATTTCGAAGTAAGTTAACTATGGTTAGCCTTAATAAGTAATTCGTATATAAATATGCTCCTGATGAAATTGGGAAAACATTACGATTCACCAGATATTTGTCATAGTACAACACAACCAAAACTCATGCTTCTCTCCAGTATAATATGGAATTGGGTACAAAGATATCCCGTCTTCCATTTTAAGAAAACTCTGACGTCCCCTCGAATCCAGATACGAAAAGCCTCCCCGAGGAAAATTTGATAGTTCGATTTAAAGGGAAGCACTATCAGAAAACGGCATTTGAGAAAATTTTATTAAGTAGCACTAAGTAAGTGATATCAATTTGCTGATGTAGGGATAAAAACGATAGTAGCATTCTAAAGAACATGACCATGGATATAGCTGCAAATCTATAAGATGAAGCCAATTCCGATGATAAATTTACGGCGAAAATGTGTTTCCTATGCATGCATAAGCTATTCCGGAAAAGAATTCACGTAACCTCCCTATCGATCTGGTGCCAAACTCTGGCGCTCCCTCGACCAAAAAAATAAACTGGGCGGTGACAGGAGAGTTGGTGCTAGCCGAGGTGCAGATGATGGAACGTTTGCTGCAGTCTGCTGCCAAAACGCAATTCTTTGTTTAAATGTAAATCTGCCTCCCTCGAAAACTTATGATTGACGTTCCGAATGAGCAGAATGTTCAAATCTTCCTAATTTTTATTCGTGTCGCTTAAAATGAACGTGATTTAAATTTAGAGGATTTTTTGCTCAGCTCGTCTGATGACGTTTTCTATCCATGTGAAAGAAAGGCCAAAATTCGTATCGATGCAGAACTGTATTCCAGTATATGCTAACATCTGACGTAGTGCGATAGCGTTGACGTTTAGAGTCTCTATCGAAAATTACTGTTTGTATGATATTATTGAACCATTCCGGAGTTGTTTATGACTCTGCTCAGCTCTTCAGAACTAAAATAGTTAAATGAGCAACAGAACTGCTTCGCTAAGAAACAATTGCGTTATCTATGTTTTAAAAGGCAATTACTGACTGGGTATATTTTACTTTTGAAGCCACATCACTACCTTCAGGTGGTAATTGTTAAAAAAGTTGGGTGCATAAACTGTCAACTATGTATCATGATTTTAATTTATATGTAATTTTCTGAGTCAATTGAGTTATTTAATACTTATTTACATCAGTCAATAGGGTATAATCCGTGCTGGAAAGGAACAACGATGTTAAAGACTAACTCGAGACTCAATTCTTCAACAGCACGTAGCCTAAGAAACCTGACTTGCATTCATCAATTTAAAAATATTTACATAGATTGGTATTGGTCTTATTTAAATTTCTTAAGTATCCTCTTGTCGCCAATAACCTAATCCAGCGAGAGTTAATATCTAAAAACAAACTTTTAAAAATACCATTTATGAATCGGACAGTGTACACGGTACTAAAACGAAATTTCTAACTCTCCCTAGATATAGAATGCGAATGGCTTTAACGAGTCCAAGTTTATACTTGCGAAACAATTTCATTTATATCTTGTCTCTACGCGTTTGGCATAGACTGGAGAAAGTAAGTCGGGTTTGTAGGAAAACGAATGATCAAGTCCTCGGAATGGTAAGGGGAAAAGGTTTTTGATTAACGAAGCAAAAAGGGAAAAAGGAAGTGGGCGGGCCAGATATTGATGGATTGCCTAAGAAAGTGATAGGAGGCAAGGATGCTGGGAAGCTGGCAAAGAGGAAGACAAAGACAAAGGGTCGTGAATTAGGTGAAAGGGGGCATTTATCAGAGGTTAAAAGAATGGCATTAAAAAGGAAGCTTCAAGATTTCGGGACCTGAATCTGCCCTGTCAGCATATGTCAGTGGATCCCAACTGATGTTCAAACGATTTATTTTTCTATGATTTAGAGGCAATGATAATAGTATTAGATGTAAGTTATACCACTGATGGTATGTGAATTAGAATTTGGGGTTATGTGGCCAGTCAAAGAATGATTCAACCTTAAAAAAGAAATCTTAAGGCAGATAAATATAACATCAATAGCCAAAGAGAAATAGATTCGAAACCGGTACTCGAATCCAAATCTTTCAGGGTGACTGCTCTATCCATTGAGCTTGGTAGAACCTAGCCGCATTCTTTCCGTATAATAACATCTTTATCTCTTTCCTTATTATACATATAGTTTCAAGGTATTTTTACATGGTTTTATTGATTGGATGTACAATGTTTTATTTCATTCCCATGTCGGCGGTATTCACAGGTAGAAAAAGTAGCTACATATATATTCTATCGATATAAAATAAAAAAGTTCAAGCACAATAGGAGTAATTTTAGATCGAAAATCTCTCCAGAAGAAAATTAATTTCACGGCTAATAATATTATTAGTTGAGAGTGCTTGATTGTTTGATTTGGTTCATTGTCTCACATCTCAATTGTGTAAGACAATGAACCTGAGAAACGAGGACATTAAGAGATTGAAGCCTCGCTAATGGAGGAATACAAAAAATAACTTGGGTTGATAGAATAACGAACAAGTTGGGAATGGTAGCAGAGAAATGGTCTTTGATCGAAGAAATAAAAAGAGACAAAAACGGCAACGTTTTGCGAGGGGAGGGATTGCGAAAGATAGCATTAAGAAAGATAGGATGTAAGAAAAATCGTTAGGGAAATAAATAATAAAATCGAAACTTGATGACACAAGAAAAGAGGTAAAGGTGACTTTGCACGTAATGGCATGCACCTAGAAAACATGCCAAAGAAAAATGGACGTGAAAAATTGTGACAGGATCGTGACTCGAACCCGCAATCTATCACTTTCTGAGTCGAAGCTCTGCCCAATTAATTCGTTCTGGCTCGATAAATTCATTGGACCAACAATTCACTCGAACTGTGAAAGATTCCGGGTTTGAGTCCTGTCAGAGTTTTTGTCCATTTCTATTTAGCTATATGGTGTAAAGCGTGGGGTTAGTTATCTATAAAGCATGAAAGTGGGCTTTTTAGGGAAAGTGAACCTACCGTAAACTGGGGACTAACAACAGGGATATATGGCTAAAATTTCTATTTTTTAGCAGTAATACAAAGGCGTAGCCAATGGGGCTTATGGGGTTCACACCTTTCCATGAATACGGAAGAGTTCGACAATAAATGGGCAGTACGATCTCTAGACATAGATACACCTCAAAAATTGGACTACACGTAACTAGCATGATAATAATACGTCAAATTTCCTAGAGGAAAAATATATGTATTGTTACAAAAGTACAAACAGAAGTTTGGCTGGTAAAAATTATTAAATAAAATAATTCCTCTGATTTGATTTCATTAAATTTTGGAGCAGTTTATTTCGCCCATCTACATCTAAGTGTGCAAGCGGTCGGCATGTGGCAGAACACCACTATGACTACTTCCCCAATCGATTACTTTCGCGTATCGTTCACGAAAAAAATGAATTTTTGAAACGGCTTCTTCTGGCATTTCTATGATCTTTCTCTCAGAATCAAAAGGGCCTCTGCAAAAGGGAGGACGCATAATATTGGTTACATAGCTACTATCGGCACGCCCCTAGAAATTAACCAAATTAATTGCGTTGAACCTCTCCCTTGGGCCTACGCTGACTACGCCCTTGTTATTATACCACCAGGAATACAAAAGTCACATAAGATTAATTTACGAAAAGATTATAGTGTACCAGGAGATACATCTAGGTAGCGTAACCTTCATTTCTAACTTAAGTGACATAATGGGTCTCGGTTAAACCTTTCCCTTTGACTTAGATACAGATATTTTTCACGGGTGCGGATTATTGCCCGCCTGATAACTTCCGACCAAACAATCTTGCGCTTTATCCTTTCATCTGGTGGCCAATCTTTCGCGCCACTATCAAGCAACCACTCAACCTTCGAGCCGAGGTAATCGAATCCCGAGGAAGCATTTATGGCAGCAATTTCTACAGAGTGGCGAATTCGGTACCTCCGTGAGAAATGGATTCAATCCACGGTAACGATTTCCTTTTCTCGCGAGCGAACAACGACCTCCCTCACTTGTGGACAAACATTCTTACGGTAGACAGTGACGGGAAATTACTCCTTACTGAATCATTATACGCTATGGAACTGCTCTCTCTACGGAGAGATTCATATCCGAGACTCAAACCAGACCAATTTTCCCAACCCTGAATTCGATAAAATGCATAAAATGCGAGATTTTTGGCTGAAAAAAATCTTCCGAATTTTTCCACGTGAAAAACCAATAAGGACAAATCCGCGTGATTCTACATATAAATGAGCTCGCATAAAAAAACGATTCGGCATTTTCAGTAATCCGCGAAAACGTTTGCTTTGAGGTCCACTACATCGTCTCCGCGGTTTTATCGGCTCGAGACAGAAATTGAAACCGCGCCGCTTTTGAAATTACGACCCGCGTAAAAATCGAATGAGCAAAACGAGAAATAATCTTATAATCCGGCGGGAATCACGAACTGGACATAAAAATTCCATTTGGGCGCGCGCTTAGAAACGCAGCGGGAGAGGACGGGGTCGTCGCCGGCGACAGCTTCCTGGGACCGGAGATGAAACCAGAACGAAATGCAAAATTAAAACCTCCTCCTAGAGGGAGACAAATGTATAATTCCGCGCCAAATCAGAGGAAATAATGCACGTACGCTGGGGACCTCTTTGACGGAGAACTCCGTGGCCAGAAACAGAGCGTCGAACAAGGACCCGAGCTTGATTTCGGAGCGCCGAAGAAAAATTATTTTCACCCTGGTTCATCACGAGTTCCAACGGCGTTTCCGAGCAATAAAATATGGGGCGTGGATCTAATAAAGGCTGCCACGGGGTCAACTCGGGGAATCGGGAGGAGAATAGGTTGGCGGCTGAGGATAAATTGACGGAGCTGGAGGTCGTGAGCGAGCATGTTGTTTGCCATTTATTTTGCCCGACTACTACGGAGAGAGATTCGAAACTCGGTGGCGGACTGACGCTCTATACAGGGAAGGATAGATTAAGGGAGCATGGAGAGATAGAAAAATTGTGATCGCACGGGGAAAATAAATATTGGGATAGGGATACCCGTGCACGCCAGAAAGAGGAGAGACACATACAGAGAAAGAAAAAAGTATTTTTCCATCCAAAGCTAACAGTTCTATTTCTTTTTTGCTTCCTTTGATGACATTCTGAAAATAGTCTTCGAGGAGCCACAAAGGAATTTGTATCCGACGGGAAATGCCATTTTATATATAATCTCCCATTAATGACGAGCCAAAAATATTCTTTCAGAGAGGAATCCACGAAAGAATGCCGAGGAGCGTAGACTGAAAGAGGGAACAATAGCTAGAAAATTGGAACCGAAAGAAGCATTTGTACATTCTGCTTTCTCCTAATTAGGCGCAGAAGGCAAAATAACTAGATAATAGAGTTTATGTAACCGAAAGGAAAAAGAAATTTTCGTTTGATGAGAAGTTAAAATAAAGGAATGTTTATGCGGAGAAAACAGTCCCGTAACTGAATAATGACTGTGGAATTAGACAAATAAATGTCATATTCTACGATCTACAAATTTTATAGGAAAATAAACTATGAATATATAGACGTAAGATGCGAATAAAATGAAAACTAGGAATACACACAAATATATCCTTCAAAACGTACAATATGATGCATAATTATGTTTTCAAATGCCCCTATCCCCCATTCCAAACGATAAGCCGCGGCATAATGGTGTATCGTCAAAAAGGTTTAGCTGTACCGCGTAAGATCCTATGACAACACGTTCTTTTAATTATAAATTACATGTTTAATTTATTTAGTAATGTATTTTTTCGTTTAATGGAAGTTCGTAGTGAGAAATTCAATACATCCTAAGGATAAGGGACGGGTGTTTAACTTTTCACGGAAGCCAAGGAAGAAGTGAGAAATTGTGACATGACTAGGACTCGAACCCAGGCCTCCCACTTTCCAAGCAGGTATTCTAACCACTAACACTTAGTTCTAAACTAACTTCCAACCACAACAAGTACCGCGTCTGTAACACGCTGATAACTCGATTCTTTGTGAGTGAGGCAAGTGACGCTCCGCACATTGGCATCGACCCCCGCCAGAGGTCCTTGTCGAGGCTGCCAGGCAGCAGTTACTTGCCCGGAAAGTGGGAGACCTGGGTTCAAGTACCAATCAGGACCATATTTTTCACTTCTGTTTATCCTTGGGATTAATTAATCTTAGTCCACACTTTCCACTTCTTTGAACTCCATAAAATAATAAAAAAGAATAGGACATTTAGCTCAATATAATGTATAATCATATGACTTCTCGCGCACTTAATGAAGAATGTCTGACATTCAAACAAGAAGGAAACTACATTTCATTTTCTGAGATTGGAATAAAAGGAACTACTAGAGAGCGTTGTAGAAATAAAAGAATAGCAACCGCATACGTATGAACTTTGAAAATGTACCCTCAGTCTTCGAAACTTACGATATTTCCTTTTTAATAAAAAGAGCCTACGGTAAATACCAGAAGATGACGACCCTAAGATGACAAAGAAATAAGAAGAGATAATTGAAACCAAGGAAGGAAAAAGAGGAAATAATTTCATTCCCACATATACGGGACCATAAACTCCATCTCTCTCCAGGAATCAAGTGAAAGGAAAATTAATTTGTAACCGGAAAGTAAGACGGGACCTCCGAGGGAAATTTATAACCTAGGACCGTATTTATTTATTCAGTCTCAGATTTTCTTCGAAAATGACATCAGGAAAAGTCAGGAAATTCGTTTCTAAAGGGCTTCAATATCTCCTGAATAAATTTGGAGCTTCATTCGCTGATGGGATATGGAGAGAAATTTTCAGAAGATAATTGGAAGAAATAGTTTATTAATTATATGCGACTCCATTTGCAGAAAGGTCTGTCTTCGTTTAACGACGCAGTAAAACCTCCATTGTAGCGAGGGAGATATTTATGAGGCTGTAGAGGTAACGTTGTAACGGTTCCGAGGATTCTTGCCCTGAGATTTATTATATTTTCTCGGAGCAAGACTTGTTAAAGGTGATATCTCGGCTCTCCTTTCGCGCACAACGTTAAATACGAGAAGTGACTTTGCTGCGGTTTTTTGACTTAATAACAATTGCAGCAAAGCATGAAAAGAAATGCCACGGCATACAGATGTGGATATACATGGTAATTTGCTTCATCCCTTTTATTCTTAACTTTAAAGATCCTGCACGCATAACATTAACCAATGGTAATGGTGACGACATGTAACAATTGCAAAGGTTTTACCATTAAATGTTTATGGAGTCGGATGCGGCAGAATATTGTGATAACTCTGCTAAGGAGTATTATTCGTTCTAGATGGGAGTATTGTATTTTTTAGAGACAAGAATCGTAAACTACACGTCAGAAAAAACCCTACTACTATCGTATTCACTAGCCATTTTCTATTTTCCGTTGTTTTCGCGTGGAATTTCTTGAGCAGGCACTTTAGACGAGGTAAGTTTCATATTAATTTCCTTTTCTGGTCCTTCATGTTACTAAACTATAAAACTCTACCGATACTATGAACACTTTTGTGTACTTTATTGGAAGGACCATTCGAATTTTATAGCAAGGAGGAAGTAAAAAATATCGCCTGCCTCATTCGATAATAATTAGTCACAAATTATTTTCCCAATCATTGATGTGCACCCAATACTATGTGTTACAGGTATTTGAGCAAATAAATGTTGGTAATAACGAGGCTATCTTAATTTCTATCTTAATCTTAATTTCTTGAAAATATGGAAAAATTCTAAACACCTTAACTGTGCAGCAATTTTAAAAACTATTAAAGCAAAACATAACCACAATAGTTTTATTTCAAAATATATTCGCGACTTAGGTATTTTTATTTGCAATAATTATCGCTTCTTCTTAATCTTGTAAAATAGGGAAAAATATGAGTAAACATTTTCTCAGAGATGACATTAAATGGAGGTATACTACCAGCTTACACTATAGGCTTAGTTAGCGGGGGTGAAAAAGATTCTTCGTGGCGTTTTTGGCGTGGTATCTTTTTTAATAATTTTCAGTGCTTTTGAATAAATATCGAAGACTGCCTTTAATACGATTGTCACCGGGTAAACCAAATCTATACGCTACAAATCATAAAATCCATATTTTATCCCAAAATAAAAGTTTAGGTGAATATATAAAGAAAAAATTAGCCGCAGGTAAATATTTTGCTGAAATAAACTCAGGAATGATATAGTAAAACCACTTAATATTATACGAATAAGAATGTTACGTGGCCACGGTGGCCTCTAGATCTCATGCTGTATTTTTGGGCTTTCATTGCAGCCTTTTATTTGTTTTCCTGAAACAAAAGCCCATGTTTACATACTTTTGAGTCCTAATGGTGCTAAAGACGACTAGTGAAAACAAAAGGGAACGTTTTCTCACTTAAATTTAGATGTTTAACTATATATTAACGCAGGCAACACGCAATTCAAGATCGGAATTGCTTCACGTGTGTGACCGAATGAGGCTTTCCTATGAGTAAAGGCCCCCCAACTCCAACATAGGATAGTTGCATTATACAGGTGGTGGACACGACCATTCGCACTTACGACCAATTTAATTTCATGTTTCGAGTGTATGTGTTTTCTTAACACTCAGGAACCAAAAGTCCCCAAAACTTTCAATTTTTTGTTGTTGAACGAACATCGTCCACGTAATTTAATTTTGTATATTTTATCAACGTAATGAAATTTAATTCACTGTTCGATTTTTTTTATATGCCTAATTCTTTTTTAAATTTTCCTTAATACTTCTAACTAATTTCATTACTAACTAATTCTAATCCATTTTCAAATGTTTTCAACTTTCAGATATTTTTGTGTAAAATGCTAATTTCTTTGTGATATTCATTTTTTAACGAATTATTTTTAGTCAATTTTGTTACAGCACTGTAACAAAATTGACAAAATTGTTACACTGATTTCTATACATGTACACCATTTCCTTCATATCTTTTAGCTTGTGCTACCCGTGGATTCGGGCAGGTTTTTCATCCCCCTTTCTTTGTGGGTGTTTCCCAGCTCTGAATATCTTTTTTTTTTCTAAGATATTACTTAGGTTTCTTACATCCACAAATTCTTCTTTTTTTCTATTTAAAAATTTATTTATGTATTCATTAATATCTCTGAAGACAGGTTAGATGGAAGAAGAAAAGTTTTTGACTAAATCTGGCTTTATAAGAACCATAATAATAATAATTTCATCAACTTCTTTTATAAAACCTGGAAATAAACAGATGAACCAAATACGTGCGTACATTATAGTAAAATAATACATTATAGTTCATTTTTGCCGAATTTCTTGACTGAAGTCAGTTTCGAACTACGACCGGTCACTAAGAGTCTAACCCTGGCGTAAGTCAAAATCCACCTTCACTTCGTTATTTTCAGCCTGTAATTACTATCCGCAATCTTAGCAATGAAAATCTACGTACGATATCAAAAAAACCAATTTTTAAATTCTCTCTTTTGTCTAGTCTATACCCTCTCTCATCTAGCTCTATCCTTAATTGCAACGATTATTTCAGAACAACACACTATCCTCGAAGTGATGAGGAGAGAATTACCGATATATAACCGATAATCATGTCCTTTACTCGTAATCTGACACCCAGAATCGTAGCCAAGAGGTGGTTTTGAGGGTTCAAACCCTCTCATTACAACATAGCCAACGACAAACGAAGGTACACAAGAGGCAAACCTCTCGCTTGTATTCGATGTAAACCTCGCAGGATATTCGCAGGAAATATATGTAAATAAAAATTTAATTCCATCTTAATTAAATTTAATTTAAGGTTGCCTCCCCCTGAATTGCAGACAATGCAGTCTTAACTCCATGAATCTGAAATCGTAATATATAATAGTAGTACTGTTAAAAGTGCTTCGACAACTGAGTACATTTCGCACGTAAACTGCCACCGGGAATCGAACCCGGGATCCCTACCTCCGAAGTCAAACGCGTTGCCCACTTGGCTATGCGGGAGCCCAGATCTGAAATCCTCCATAGAAAAATCGTGGCTACGCCCCTGAGGACACCCCTTAAATTCGGAGGAGTAAAAAATAATAGTCGATGGGGGTGAAGGAATGCATCGGAAGGCAGGATACAAGTACGTGACAAAGAAGGGAAAATTCGTGACAAGAAAGTCGCAGTTCAGCCGCCTTCAATTAAAGGGTTTCGTGGACGAGACCAGGGAGGAACCAAACAATGGGAACATGCAATGGGTTCATTAATAGACTGATCGCGAGAGAAGCGAGCAAGAGACGGAGTTGAGTCGATCCATTACGCGGGGCATGGAGGAAAAAAATTCGGGCCATAAATCAAAAAGTTTTGTTTTCCACCGAAAAAAGGCACGCGCGCGGAAAAAGGATGAACGTCTATTTTTCCGTTATGAAAGAAGAAAGGGATGCGGATGTTTAAGGTGGAGCCAGCATGAAAATGCATTACTCTTACGCAAGGGAGGCAATTTCAAAATTTTACGAGGCATTTTAATGGACGAGGAATGCACTACGTCATTTTGCTGCATGGTGGAGGGGTCGTTAGGATGATTTGCCTATGACGAACACTAGTGCTAGCCGTCCCGGGATACCGCGGGTAAAGCCAATTTCTCGTTTCTCGGGAAAGTCAAAGCATATCTCGAGAAATGCCGGGTTTTCCCTTGTGGTAAGTCTAAATCCCTTCTGAGCATCCCTCTCATATCTTTGGAAGCAGAAAGAACATTCTTCTCAGCAGGCATTTTCATGACCAATATACGCTTATCCCTAAGTGATCAAAATGCCAAAACGCTATTTTTTAGGAGTTATTCTATATCAAAAAGTACAACAAAGTAATTTTAATGTCATGAGTAAAACGGTTGAATTTCTTATCTCTGTTATTTGTTGCTAAATTTTATGAGTGGTATCTAAAAATCGCTTGTAATTAATTCTTGTTTTTATTTGTGATGTGAGAGATTTAAATAAAATTAATTCCCTGGTTGAAAACGAATAAAAAATATGTAAATGAGAAGAGCCTGTATCATATCTAAATTTTTAATCCCGGGAAATTCCCAAATCGACAATTTTTAAAGACAAAGATTAAAAATCCGGGAAATGACAAGCCCTAACGAAAACCTATAGCTATACACAGCTTTTATCTCCCGGAAAATAGAGAGATACGAGTATTTAGGTATTTTTACACCTCGTATCCGCCTTTTTCACAACGAAACGAATCACGTTCCCGATAAATCTACTCTGACTTTCATGAGAAGTTCGCAGAATACTTTCCAGAATAAATGCTTTTCTCGAATGCATGTATATTCTCATTTCAGTGTTTTGTAATTACGTCTAAATATCATGAGTTCTACGGGAACGATATGAGATTTTTTCTGCTGACCGCGGCGTTCAATTTTACTGAAAACGTTTGAGTGAATGAACTTTTCCGCGGAGGTAAGCAAAGACAGATGTTCACAAAACAAGGCTTTGAAGTGTGTATTAATTATCTAAAAGTCTTCTACGTGATGAATTTTACTGCTCTTTATCAGGAACGAAAATTTAATAACTGACAAATTTAATCACAATATATAGACGCTACTTGTTCAATAATGCGAGACGTGGGGCAATGAATGTTCTACGAAATATCTCATCAGATAATAAAAATGGAAAACACAGATTTGATTTTTAATCCTAATATACATTTTTGCGTGTAAAAAATCTTCCGGAGACTATAAAACTTCGGTCTTAATGACACCAATGAGGATTCTGAGGCACTTTTATTAATTTTACAACGTAACGTTACAATGGTAAAAATTAGACCGTCTCGAGAACATTAGACCTGCATACATTAAAATATACATAGGTTTCAATTTGTTTAATGAAATAGGAGGCAGCATTGGGCTCTGTAAAACGCCACATTTGACCTAATGAACGCATTTTCCCCTCCCTTGCAGCTGCGACACGTTTCTTTCATTTTATTATATATTCCTCGATAATAGCGGAATAATCGTGTTTGATGCTCTATATATAGAAAAGTTATTCAAGCATACCGCAACCAAATATGTTAGCAATTATGATCCATCAAACAACTACGAAGTTTTAAACGTGCGGATTTCTAAATTTTACCTCACGTACGAATCAATATCGGCCGCTAAATTTGGAAACAAATGCGCAAAACGGCATCGACGCACGAACGAGGAAGTGAAACATGGGCCAGCGAGATGGAATTAACCCTTTTATACTAAAATGCATTTGTAGTGGGCAGCGAGACGTGAATTGCGTGCTCCATTAAAAGCCAAATTCGATTAGAGCCTCCATCTCTCCTCCTTTTCTAAGGATACAATTGATAACGTTACCGGGCAGAATCGAATCAAGTTTAAAGCAACGAAGATTACGCAAATTTTCCTGACAGACCCCCGAGAATGCTAAAATGTGTATGCACATGATTACTGAGAATTCCAAAGCCTTCATCGCAGTGTATATGTTCTCGTAGGTGTATCCGAACTTCCGTTGCTGTTAGTTGAATATTTTATTAGCAAACGTTACGCAGGTTACAAAAAAATACACAGCAAACTCACATGGAATGTTTCTGGGGTTAAAGCTTCAATTGATATGCTTTAACAGTTCCGAGCAAGCAATAATCGGTGTATCCTGATTAACATCACAACTAATTATCCTAAATTATCTTAATCCAGTAACTTCTTACCCGTAGATACCCGTTTTTCTCTATTTTTACAGTTCTTCCACGTATACCTGTTTCCACTGAAACTTATGTATGTTTTTGTATCCTTTTCCTTCAGAGTATAATAAACTCAAACAGCAGAATAGACGGAAATCTCCAGTTTACTATAATACACTTTTGGCGAGTTCAGACCTCTCTTTCACCAAACTAAAGTGTTACGTGATCATCTGAATCTATTACATCAAAAACAATCTACCAAACCAACTTAAATATAGAGAAATAAGTCGATTTTATTAAATTGTTTATATGATATAGAAAATCCAAACTATGCGGCATTGATTGTACAGAAACCTATCATCTCAAAATTAAAACACTTCATCTACAGGACCGTTCATTCTAACCAGAATAAAATTTCCTTCGATCGAAGAACTGCATCTTTTTTTTGTTGTAGTAGAAATAAATTTAAAATTATGTCTTACTTGATTAACTTAAGTATCAAATTTTAATAAATTGTTATCGCTCTTTCATGGGGAAATTAACCTCCATAATGACGATCGAACTACGTTTGTTACGAATATTGTGAGAAGTGAACCGTAAAGCAGTATTCAATCAAGGGTAAGGTATGTACATATTGATTCTGGTCCTTCTAGAGTCCAAAGTCCAGCCACCTTCCATCCCCAAACTCTACACGATTTTTTCTTTTAACTTACGCCATAGTTTTGTTCAATTAATATAATAGTAATCGTAATGCTTCAAAGCGATGAGACGGCATTAATATTCTATGTCATTGGAAATTACAGGAAAGCTTTACCTATGCATAGGTATTATTATGTAGGGTACATTTTGTGCGTCAAAATAGCCGAGGAATCTTCTTGGTGTGTTTCCTAAGTCCTGATAACTCCCGTTTTATAAAAAAAAATAAAACGAACCTTCCTTTTCTCCTAGAAGTTCTTTTTGCATAATACCCGTGAATGCCAAAATAAAACTCATAAAGGCTATTCAAGAGGAATACGCTCTTACTACCTTTATTTACCGTTTTCTAAGATATCATATCAAACTTATTTTTTTTTATAGCAACGCGTGGGGTATTGTTAGACTATTGACAGAAAATTGAATACGAGCTAAAGAATGCGACGTTAAATCCTCGATGTATATGTACAAGGAGTAAGCAACAAACAACAAACCTCTCTTTTTTCCTGGAATTTATTCCTGCATATTACCAGAAAAAAATAAATAAATCAGAAAAGGCTATCCAAGAAAAATCCGTTAATTGCTTTGGTTGAAGGAAATGTTCCACCTGTATTTTTCGTATCATTTGGGGTCGTGGAAAATTAACTACCACAGCCTATGATTGGATGAGTTCTAAAATAATCTAGAATTTCAACGCCGCATTGTTTCTCGTTAACATAGCATCAACATAGCTTTGGCGCAAATAAATACATGACATAAAGCACGTACCATGACGATAACACAGGAAAAATGAAGCGCTATAAAAATAATAATTCGTGAAATGATTGTCCCTATACCAGGAATTCCGCCGCTGAAATAATTCGCCAAATCATTCACGCTCGCGAGCTAAATATTTTGAATAACCTCTCGATAGCCGAAGCCAAACAGAACCCTGTCCGAATAACACCCAAACTGTAAACCAAACACTTCTGAAGAGAGGGGAGCGGTATTAAAATCGTCACAAGAATGCCCGTCAATCAACATTCCCGGAGATTGCGGAAAAAACCAGTGTTAAAAAAGGTTAAAAGGCGCTCAAATTCACGAATCGCCAGCGCCCATGCGTTGGCAAGCCTCAAAAACTTTCGACGGTCATTTCAAGCCGACATCCATGTTAAGCCAACATCATTTTTCCTTCCCCAAGTGACTACCGCACATAAATTCCCGCAAAATATATCGAGTTCCGAAAAAAGGTTTTAAAATCCTGGGATCGATTAGCATATCACCCGAAGCTTTATTTACTGAGGCAACCACGCGAATTAACATAAACACGGATCGGGCGACGAGGGATTTTCCCCCCTTACTTCGTTTGTTCGACACACCTATCAATCCAACTATATCGGGTAGGCCTGACCCCGCTCGGATCCCTCCAAAATTCTTAGACACCCAAAACGGTCGCTATGTATTTATCTACGGCGCAACAAAGGGGAATAATAAGAACAAACTACGGCCCTGTCATCGGCCACGTACTCGCTATTTTTCTCCGCACTTTCGACCTCCCATATTTTTTGCGCGTTTTGTAAAGAGGAGGAATTCGGGGGAAAAGCGAAACTCGATAAAGGCGTCTCCCATTTTTGCCTCACGAGAGAGAGAGGCTTTTATTTTTCACTTATCTGCATCCTCTACGTCGACGAACCATCCCTCATATTTCTCCTCCATTTCCTTTACTGTGCGTATATATATCATGCATTCATCGACGCAAAACCAGATTTATATATATAAATAAATCTATACATATAACTCGGGTCTCCTTTACTATAAATCGAACTCGAAAACCTTACATGAGATATATGATGTAGATATAACCTTACATACATAAATAGAAACATACAAAACTGTATATAAAACTGTTTGTTTCTATTTATATATGTAACACACACAAATATAAATACATATATCGTATGTAAGGTTTACGAGTTCGATTTATAGTAAAGGAGACCTACTATGTAGTGCTGAATGAGAAACAAGAACGATCCGAAACTACGTGGTTACCATCAAGGTGGTTTTGTCTATGATTGATAAAATAATCTGTTTTAGATTTTTATATTTTCATTTATTTCTTTTATATATTTCATATAGAATCTACTAAATTAGCTTCGAGTTTGTGTTAGTTTTCCATCACGAAGAAAAATGAAAAACAGTAGCAACTTTTTCACAGATAACCTAAAATTAATCTTGTTATCTTATACGTATATTATTTCCTTGTTAGACGGATATGTTTATGCGTAGGTAAAGGTGTAGTTTTTACACGCTACGTAGTCTCAGTCTGAATCACATATGTCAACTGATGCCAAATTGAGCCTTTTTTATAATATATAATTGAACGTTTATCTATAATTTTTAAATGTTGTTTTCGCTATATTTTGTATACGACCTTATATTATTATATGTCTTTAAACCTAAATAATGCCCTGTGTTTCTAATTAACGAATATTTGTATAGTTATATTTTTTGGATTTGTATATTTATATTATATTTTGTATAATTGAATATTTGTCATCTTGAAAGTGGGCTAATTTCCACAATAAAGCATTATAATAAATATCGTGAAACAGCTACTGCCATGGAAATACCTTATAACTAATTCTGGTAAATTTTGGAAGGCTGTATATTGACCCAAGATTGCAATTGATAAATGAATTAAGGGAAGAAACTTTTAGAGCAAACTAGGCACTATGCGGTAACCCAGGTAACTCAGCTGGCAGACTACATGTGTAAAGAGAAAGAGACAAGAAGACAAATCTTTTTTTTTCACTCTTCTCAACAATGGTAGCTTTCCCAGCACGTGGCATGCGAAAAGGAATAGCATGGCGTTTGCATCCAACATGACAGGTGGATTGTGGTAGAAATCTAAATTCAGTCTTATGGCTAAATACGTTTACTGAAAGCCTGTTTAGTTACTATCTTCTCTAAAAACAGCATCAAACAATTTTACAAAAAGTGTGCTTTAGATAAAATTTCATTTTTAAATCTCTTACGAGGTTGTGAGGACCAGTAATTTCGGCAAAGTGTTTTAAAAAGTTTTCTGGTGATATTAGACAAATACGTTTGTGAGATATAGTATGCAAACCTACGAACAGAGAGGTAGATACGAAACTCTGGTTGTAGAGTAAAAATTATAAAAACCTCATAAGTCAGTTATTTTGTCAAAAAGAGCAACTTTTTGCAAATATGCTGGATATGTAACTTTGCATGCATGTAATATCATTATCGAAGTAATGATTCAGTTATGCACTATTCCGAGTGGATTAGAATTCTGATTTCAATTTATACATATTTGCACATTCTTTCATTTGTATGTCATTCTTCCATTTGTATCGAATCGAGAAATGGGAAGAAAAGACCGTCTTTTTTCTACCCGAATGAAAACCGAATCAGAAATTGAAAGAGGTTAAATACCCGATAAACGGGTATTTAACCTCTTTCAATTTCGGAATTGAACCGGTACTGGACAAAAATGTTATGCTTCTATTAAATCGGAAGGATAATAACTATATACACTTTAATGTGCTAATATGTCCATATGATTATACAGAAATAAATTCGCTCAGTAATCGTTCGACAAGCGTAAAATATAATTAGTTCTTTTACAAGAATCGGCCAACGAACCTTTAGTTCGCCGATCAACTCTCGCACAATAAAATTAAATGTCATCACAACCTATATCACTGCGTATGTATATGTCTATATTCCATCAGCATCTCAAACTCCTGATACAATATACATACATAAAAATGACAGCTCACTCACCCACCCTCCCGAGCGAAAAAAATAACCCTTGCCGAACGTAAAATACATTACGGCCGATCGATCCGTCCCTTCTCCGTCAGTATCTTCTTATGCCCAAACAACGAGACAGGAGCCTTTTTACGGACGCACATCCAAAAAAGCACATATACATGAGAACGCTCGCACACCCTCTCCCAAACACTATACACTTGGACCAAGAGTCATTCTGCAAGCCCCTCCCCCACCGTTCTTCCCGGAGCCCTTTTCCTAATCAATGGTTTCCACAAGCCTGGGACCATAAATCGTGCGTGTGTTTGTGTGCATGTGTGTGTGTGTCAGCTCCACCCACGTCGTCTTCCCTGTTGCCTCCCCCCGCCCCTCCCTCCCTTCCTAAGCCCTCTTTTCTTCGTAAGTATCGAAAATATATTACGGCATAAGGGTAAGGACGGAAGTCCACAGGAGCTGCGCAAAAATGCTTTCTCTTTTGTGTCTCCATTGATTCCGGGACGTCGGGAGATTTCCTAGACGACGCTATGTTTTTCTGCAATCGAATGAGGGCGGTAGTATTCTTCCGGATCAACTTCTTTATCAGATCATACGTAGGTAGCTGAATCAGATAAAGGGAATGAAAGAGAACCCGCAAAAGTCCTGCTGGCCTTTGAATTCTCGTAATGGAGCGTATCTTTGGGAAATAATCGGATTCTTCTTTTTTCTTTGGTTTGAATTTACTCGCTTACTTCTTAAGGAGCTGCGATTCAAAGGGGAGGATATTCTATTGAGTTCTTACTCTTTTCACATTGTATTCGTAAAATGATAAACTTTTTGAGATGAAATCTAAAAATCTTTTGTATGAAGCGAAAGAGAGGGGATCAGACTTTTCTCATCTGCTTACAAAAAACTAAATGCAACAGTGGGCTCATGGAGCGGGATATAGAAAAATTAACGTTTGACGGATTGAATAAAATAAAATTTTTGATGAGAAACTATCACTGGAATCTACTGTCGAAGCTACTATTACACTCCTATACATCTGTGCTTGCAGCTGTTCATAAATATATCAGAGATATTACGATTGACACTGAATGTACCGCATTAAATCTATTTAATCCATTCCGCTATTTTAAATAAAATCTAGGGCACCGATATTAATTCCGCGTTCAGACGTCCTTCTGGGTATTTGGCTGGTGAAACATGCGTTTCATTCACAAACGTTTTACATGAGATGTCACTGCAATTTTGCGAAGCTTTCGTTATAAAAATGGAAGGAGAATTATCATTAGATATTCAGTTCCGAGAAAACATATCATAGAGATCAAAGGAGAACTCATAAGAACATTTTCTCTGCCGAGCACCTACGTAGCATCCTATTCCGATGTTGAGATTTCTTCGATTCATAGAGATGTTCTGTATTTATTTCAATATATTTCTATTAAAATTCATACCGAAAGTAGCCTCAAAATAAACGTGCATCTTTTCCGTTAAACGAACTGAATTTTTTTTAATAAGATTTTCAAGGAGAGCTCTTTACTCAGTATTTCTACCAGCTTACGAAATATTTCCCTACTTGTAACTGTTCAATGAACTGGATACTTTTTGAACACTATATTAGAGTCAGTTGAATATCTCGGGATCACTCTTGCGAATAACTTAAACTGGAGCGTTCATATCCGAAAAATCTGCGGTAAAGCAACCAAAAAGCTCGGTTTCATAAAGCGTATTGTAGGTAGATGCGATGAAAAGGTTAGAGAGCGATGCTATTTTACCCTGGTCAGGCCCCATCTTGAATACGCGGCAAGTATATGGGATCCAGCGGATGAAACGCACACCCGCGAAATCGAGAAAGTTCAGCGCAGGGCAATACGATTTGTGAAAAATTGCTACGATAAAAAAGCTAGTGTTACGGAAATGCTTTCGGACGCAGGTTGGGAATCCCTGAAAGATAGGAGATTAGAAGCTAGGCTTCGATTACTCGGTAAATTTCGAGACAGTGCGTTTGTGGAGGACGTTATCAATATTATGCGACCCCCCTGCTACTTTGGCCGATCTGATAATGAGCGCAAGATAAGGGAAATAGATGCTAGGACAAGTCGTTTTAGGGACTCTTTCTTTCCGCGAACGATACGCGATAATAACAAAATAAGGAAATAGCGCGAGCATCCGGTGTTAACACCCCCTGCCACACGCCGAAAGGCGGCTTGTAGGGTATTGATGTAGATGTAGATGTAGATGTAATCCTAAGCATATCTCCTTACTCCAATGTAAAAGTACTCATCTAATGTTCTAGAGTAAGTTTAGTGTAACATGAAATAATAGAAGAATATTTTCTTCTTACTAGTATAAGCGCAAAGTGATGAAATTAAAAAAAAAAATAGAATGCTTTCCTTTGGAATTAATACAACGAGCAAAGGAGATTAATAATGATAATTCTTATTATTTATTTATTTTTTATGTATTTATTTCTAAGCAAAATAACATTATCGTTCCATCGGGAAAAGCCTGTCTACGGAACACAGATTACAGCTGATTTATTGAATTTCATAATTTTCCCAAAAAGAAAACGGCTTAATCTCAAAATATAAATTATATCTCTAATTCAACAAAAGGAGAAAAAAGATTATGAAAACTAAAAATTTATACTGTCGTATTACTTAATTTTTTTATAATTCACTTTCAGTTAACAAAGCGAGAAAATAAAACACAAAAAAGAAAAATGAGGAATAATAAAAATTTTTATAAAATGAATTTTTTTAATTTATTAAGAAACGTAGTTCAAGGATATCCCTTTGGTTACGTCCGCAGAAGGGTTGGTGTTGGCATCATAAGATGTGGAGGAACTTGGTTTGGAGAGCTTTATCAACATAGCACAAAAAGCAGTCCTGCAAACTTGACACATTGTGTGCAAGTTTCTCAATTAAACGGGAAAATTCAGGATTGCGTGGGTTAGGGTGAATTCCCTTTCCGTGTCGACATAGTCTAGTCCATCCCATACCCTGGACACGCGATTTTTCCCAGAGGAAACGCTGAGATTGTAACAACGACATTAATAATGATATCTATGATAATAATACAATACTCCACAACCCAATAAAAAATAACATATAAAGATAAATTTAAGAAATTAATATAATAAATATTAATAAAATAATAATAAATCGTCTCTTTGAGGAGAGATTGAGACTTGTACAAGGGATCGGAAATTTTTATACGTTTACTGCTACACCTACTCCTCTCCAAATTAGTTATTAACAATAATAAGTTGAGAGACTTACTACTACACTACTACTCTACTACACCTGAAGATGTAAGAACTCCTTACGAAACCGGTCGTTCAAATAAAAAATCAGTGGAAAATTACTAAGTCTCTCAACTTATTATTATGGCTTTCCACAAAGTTACGCCTGATCATATTGATTAGTTATTAACCATTACTTCCTCAATAAATACTAATAAATTATAAAAATACAGTCGTTTATTAATTAAGAAGCTTAATTGAAAAATTAAAAACTGGGCTTTAGGTAATACCACCATAATATTTAGGTGTGATTAAAGTTTGAGTTGAAATTCCATCGGTCTGGAGTTAGGAGGGTGAATATCTGGGAATGGCTTTGGAAAATAAAAGGCAACATCCGTCAAATTTCGTGTCGGAGTAAAGAGGATGCTAATTCGCGAAGCGTGACGATTTGCCCAGCGGTTGAAATAATAGTTGGCACAGCGACATCTGACCGAGATCTCCAGAATGGGAGATTTGATCAGAAGATTTGCCGCCGGACTAAAAGCTTTTTAATTGATTACAGGGCGTCGGAAAAATACGTTTTCGTGTCCGTGTACCCGACTGGAACATATGCTATTACATGGCGCGTATTTTCGCCTCTGCTCCGTAATCACCGAAATCCATGCGACAACCCGCGGATGGGAGGAAAAATATTGGAGCGGAAGGCACTGTCCCATAAAATCTAATTTGTATTCTAAAATTCTCGACACCCAAGAATTTCCGTTATTATTCGATAATTCGGAAAAGGGGTTATAAATTTCGATACTGAACAAAGCCCATTAGCTCGCCGCGGTGATATTACATATTTATTGCCCATTGAATAAAACAAATAATTTTAAAGGAAGTTTTATCAATACAATTTCAATAATTCAAGTTTCTACAAATGTTTTAGAAGAGTGAAACAAGCGGGAGGCTAAAATAAATAAAAATCCAAACTAGAATAATTATTACCCAGAAGTCAACTCTCTGATCTTTCGCTATAATCCAGTCGCATTCCATTGGATTGATGAAAAATGAAACTGCGATGAGTCCCTTAGATAAAAAATTGTATACTCTTCAAACCAGGAAAAACAGCGAAAAAGATAACCGAATCCAAATAAGAGATTTACTAAATAACTAAATATTTATCACGCTGCCAATCTAATTAAATGAAGCGGCAAGATAAAATATGGTTAATTTATAGGAAGCGCTATGAATACTCAGAATACGTTGCGAATAAATGCCAATGGTTCGTAATTACGGTAATCGTCGAGAATCATAAGTGATGCGAAACGGCTTGTAATTTTTAAATATTACGGAAGTTAAAGCATAATGTGCCTCTGATTTAATTAATTACTACATCAAAATTACATTATTTACGTTAACACTTAGCAAGAATTCCATTACGACATTATTAATCCAAAAGATGAATTTTAATTTACAAAATTTTAAATGTACAGAGCCTTGCGCACCTCTTATCACTTTTATTTCAACATTTAAATACTGAAAACCTTTTTTCATACCCTAGTAAGCTTCCAGTAGCAATATTAATAACATGAGCAATAATCTAATTAATCTAATAATCTGTTTTCCTGCAAATTTCATTAATTGCTTGTTAAACAGCAACCGTTAATTACCTAGACTGAAAGCGACCTAAACTATTGATAAAAGCAGTTCCTTTAGCCCAATGAAACCTAGCAGAATAACGGTCAGCTTTCACTTTGTCCATCAACCAGACAAAACCTTGCGGATGAAAAGGTATCAATTCCAAGGCCACAAAATTCACTTTCAATGCTCCCGCGTTTACGATATTGTTGCCATGAACGCGTAAATTACAGGTACCCAAACCTGGAACTGGTAAATTAAATCATGGAAAAAGAAATATTCTCTCCGAAATTTCGTACGTACGTACCCAAGGAAATAAAATACGCAACCCGCGCGACAAAGACATTAAATTTTAAGCAGCCGATACCCGGAGAATAAAAGATTCAAATCAGGAACGAAAATATTTTTTGCTACTAATTGGAATCTGAATCGATGAAAAGCGAACGACCGGGCAGAGTCGAAGGTCCCGCAATGAAATTTTTAACGACCTTCGTCAAATTCATTGCGCCCATATTCCTCGTTTTAAGAGTCAACAATTTAACGTGCTCGCGAAACGGACAGTTTTGATTGACGTGGGGCAAAAGGAGCATAAAAGAATCAAAACCCCTAGCGCACCTTGTTTGGCCCCCCCCTCTAGTTCGACAACTGTTATGAAAACATCCCATTCGTTCACTAACTAAGCGATACCTTTCCCACTCGTTTTTTAACATTTTAAAAGCGTCCGGGCTCGCTTGTATGAAAAAGCAAGGGCAATCCACCGATCCGATGAAAGGATAAAGGTCCAAGAAAATTACTTTTTTCCCAAAAATCCCTTTTATGTTATTTTTATATATATCGTCTCCCTAACACTGGATGAGCCAGGCAATAAAAAAGGACATAAAAAAACAAAGCTTACATCGGTAACAATCCAATTACCGTGTTTGTCACTCGGGCATCCTCCCATCCATCCCTCTCCTACGAATCGGCGGCCCACCTCTTTGACCGATCTCCACGTACAACTTTCGCTTTCTCCCGGTTAGGCAGTTGTTCACCTCCCGCAAAAATACCTTCGGATCACCTCCCTCTTCCTCTAGAGGATACTACAATCCCCTAGTGAGAGGTAGGAATAGAGACCGCGTTAGATAGATATGTTAAAGTTGAAGGGACCCAAGCGCGAACCCTGCGGAATCCCATTCACTTCGTTCCCCCGAACATCATCACCACCCATTCCACCGTGATGACCTTTGGCTTCAACGGGCCGTCTCCTCTCGACCATAGATCCCCTATTTCGGGGTTTCCAAAAACCCATGCTACGCAGATGCGCCCCCTTCATCCTAACTCTCTCTCCCTAACCTCGCCCACAGTTTCCCATCCATTCTCCCCTTTCCCTCACCCGCCATCGGTTGGCATGTTTTCAGAGCGCCGGGAGAGGCGATTCCGATAGAGGCTGCTATGACGAGCGGCTCGCAGCCTTTTCCTCGCAGAACTGCTCGTTTTTGGACCCAAAAGACTGCCAGCATCGACCAGAACATAGCCCAGCCCAACCCTTCTCTCCCTTTCTTCCCAATTTTTTCCATCCCGGAGACCGCAAGAAAAAAAACCCGCCGCAATGTCCCTCTGCCCCCTTTTTACGCGTTCGGACTGATAGTTACATCCGTCTCAACGCCAGGATACACTTTATAGCTTAAACGTTATTTTTCTATCCATGATATCCAGGCATCTATATTCATGGCCTGGGCATATCGTGAATTGAATCAATGCAACATGGTCAATTTGAGCGGGAGGCAAAATCCAACCTCCTATAAATATAAAGATTTTACTTGATTTAGAGAGCAATAATCCTGCGGACGTGTGTAAAGAAAAGTTTTTTTTAGAAAAACATTAAATCTATTACAAAAGCAAATTTAATATACCAAATAACTGGTAACAATTATGGTATTAATTCTTTCCAACAAGATATCTATTAACCATAAGTAAATTTGGGAAAACAGTTATGCAAATTAAAGTGAATTTGGAATTAGGATCGGTCGGGTGTGCAAGAAGATAGGCTAACATTCATTTACATATTATACTCCGTACTATGGAAACCTGAAGTGTACAAGAGGGGGAAGAGACAAGAACTAGACCGACAAGAGGGTTATCTGTATACCCACAGTGAGCACCATAAAGAATTTTTTGCGTAAAAACTTCTATCTGTATCTTCAGTCTAAAAAAATCATTTTCTATAAATATAAAATTGAGTTTAACTTTCTAGAAACTACTAACAATTCCTTCAAATTGATGTTATATTCAAATACCGATTTACTTCAAATAACGGTGATTTTAAAATCAATATTCACTCCTACTATTGTATACCTATGCTAAAGAATAAATTACATATTAGATTGAGGATAAAAGAGAAGGATGTGAAATAAAATATCAAACTACGCGCAAACCAAAATAAAACACTGAAATACAATATTCACCAAATTTATGGGAGGGGGAAATTTCACAACAGTTGATTTCCTTTGAAAATAAAAATCTACATCTAATAATTGTTTCTCCTTCTTCTCGAACAATATTTCATGGAAAAGTATATCCGTGAAATTAAAAATTTTAACGATATTTCTAAAATGTTCTGCTATATTAACCAGTGCTTAGTAGTTTACTGAACCTCACAAGAAAAATATGTTGATCAAATACCATCGATATTGTTCATAGATACTAATTACTGTACATCCAAAGCCATTCTATTCACTCTAAGTCCTTTGTAACACCGTTAGAGCAAATTACAAAATTTTAAACCAGCACCTTTCATGAAAAACTACATCTCAAAATCTGGGAGGAAAAATATATTCCCGGACCTGTCATTCTCTCTCGATACACAACAAAAATCCCGTAAACGACTTCCCACGGAACACTATTAAATCTTCGTGGACCGTCTTCATCCCCTGATGAACTCCCTTTGATCCTCAAAGATGATATCGATTCTTGTTTTTCCATCACCGATGCTATGCGGAGGAACTTTCACTCCTTTAAGGCCTCCTCCTCGGGCTCAAGTTCCTTTTCGATACATAGCCTTCTACACCCTACCAATTTCCTCTTCCACACCCAGACTTTGCAGCCTCCTGGGAGATTGGTAACCTTTCCTTTCCTTCCTTCCTTTCCCTTTCCGAAACTCCTCGGGAAAAAAGGAAGGAAAAAAACTGTCAAATTGCTAAGTCCCGGCGCAACGCTGCCCGGTTGAATCCACTTTACACGCAACTTCCGAAGGACTTCGTACCCTTAGTCCTCTTAACCCACGGGGGAGAAGGGAGGACGTAGGACAGCGAATGAAACGGGTGGAGGATGTGTAGGAGGGCGACGGCGGGCCTTAGCGCCGTGTTTGGTCAATCCGTTTGCATTATGAAGGGAGATGGAGGGTTGAAGGGGGAGAGTACGAGTGGAGGGACGGATAGGGATTGAATTGACGGGAGGAAGTGGACAAGGGAATGAGGGCAGCGTGACGTTCGATCCGAAAATCTCGACCGTGAGATCCGCAGATGGAGGTTTCTCACCGAATTTTCCAAAATGCGGCTCCTTGGTGCGCGATACGGCTGGCTATTTTCCGCGCGTTTTCCGAGCCAAAGTCTCGGATCGTCTTCATCCAACGGGGTGGGACTTTATTATCCTTGACCTGACCAAGGGCACTATCGAACCCCTTCTCGGAGCGAAGGAGCTGCTTCGGAATATGTTAATGTGATCTAATGGATCGATGGGAGGAAAATATCACCGTATGACTGAGTATGGTTCTGTGAAATACATTGTTTCCATGTTTTTAGACATTCGGTAACATCATTTTAGATAAGTAGGCCCTTTATTTGTGAGGTTGGTGGGCCTCTCTTCCATCTAACCTCGTATTTCATTATAATATGTACAAAATATAATTATAAGTTAAAAGAAAGAGTGCGGTGCGGGAAAAAAATCTTTGCAACTGAAGGCTGACAAAGAAAAATCCCACGTTGCGGGAAAACACCCACAGAGAAGTGGGGTGAAAAAAACCCACAATGACACACTAAATTCATATAAAGACAATATGTCATACAATAAATTAAAGGTAACCGAAAATGAGATAAAAATAAAAATCGAATTGCAAACAACAAAATACAGAGAATGTAGGTTTTAAAGTTAGAGTTACAAAATGAAATTACATATCTAAAGATAAAAATAGTTCGCTACATTAATTGAAAGAACATAATTCCGAAAAGTAATATCATCTTATAGCTAACGGTCATTATTTCAGAAGCACTCGTTAGAGAAGGATCAAAACAAGGGGTTTCCACCCTCCTGAAATCTTAGAGTACATGTAATCTCCAGCGCTCTGGCCAATAAAGACCCTTGATTAAGGCAATTCTATATTATCGTGTGGCCTTATAGCTATAAGATAGCATACTTTTGTCGATGTTTGTAAGCATTAATTGCCGGAGGTGTCCAATTTTTTGGTTTTGGAGACCTACGTTACGTCTTTTCTCCTGTGGATGGTCCATCAACGAACCCTAGATTTAGGCATTCCTTGCGCTCACGAAAACTCAGAAGAAAACTTTGTGCATACTATCTTGCTTAAAAGAAAAAAGAATGTAGAATTTAATTTTGTGGTCCAAAAATAATGAAAGATGAAGGTGGAGGTATCTACTAGGAAGGTTTAAGTTTCCAGCTTAAAACCCAAGGGTAAGAGAAAGTAAAAAATTTAGACACGACTGGGATTCAAACCCCAGGTGTTTCACGTTCAAGGCAGACATCGTAACCAGTGGTAGCTAGAGAAGGCAAAACATCTGCCCCGAAAACGGAAGACCTGGGTTCGAACCCAAGGCACATTTTCCACCTCCGTTTATCCTTTTAGAAACAATGTACTCCAAACACAAATGACTGTCGTATACATTTTTCGTACATTAATAAACACTCACTCCCATTCCCATCATTAAGTAATATAATTTGAAGGAATAAATGTAATTTTTAAGATATATTTTCCAAGCAAAGGAAATTTTTCTACAGCTCTAATTCCCCACTTTGAGCGTATTCGATTGCATAGCTCTGTAAGAGAGATACAACTAGTATTAATTAACTCAGTCTGAAACCGGAAGGAATTTCAACTACGTTCCTCATTCCTTTCCGGGGAGGGATCAACGTATTATCGCTCATTAAGGCTATAAAATTGCTCGACTGTAATTAAGCATAATCCAATTATCTACATTTGCGGTCTCTACTTGTGGTTGCAATTCCACGAATTTCTATTTCGAATTCGGCAACTCTGGGAAGGATATTTTTGCTCCAATATCAAATAATGAAAAATAGATGTTTTCACGTATAAGAAGGTTAATTATAAACTGCATTCATATTTGGTTAAATGATAATTTAGGGCGCAAAGATTAATATAACTCCTATCTATATCTTGGTCGGTTGATACCCCTCGAAATTCCTAACTAAACGGCCTAATTTATTCTTTAAAAAAATATTCCCTTATATCAGCTGGCGACTTTTGCACATCTCCTTCCCTTTCTTTTTTCTCTAGCACCCAAAATTAAATAATTTCAATAACCACCTCCTCTCCATACTGGAAGGCTTTTTTTTTCTGAGAATGACTAAATGTACACTCATTACTACGGATTATTTGTATGTAAATATGTAATTTGTAGTAATATGTATGTAAATATGTATATGCTTTTGTATTAATTTTATAACTGTGAAATTTAAAAACGATCATTAAGCATATTTTTAAGGTCCATAGGTAAGGCGTGTTAACATGCGTAAGAAAGAAGTTGGCTCGCACAAGTTCGATGCGTATTTTTTCCCAGTAATGTCGTAAGTATACATGAGACTTATTTTCAGTAATAGAGAAGTGACTAACAACAGAAGTAAAGAATATCGCAATGCAAGACAGAGTACACGACAGAGAAGAGAATGCCCGGAAAAGAATTCCCGGAAGACATTTCCGTTTGTGTTCTACCGGAGGCTTCAGAAAATGCCTTTCTGCGGTTTCGAAAGCGACGTGGAACTTCAACATCCAGGCCAAGTAGAGGAACGGGATCCATGAGTTTTAAATGCTCGTCATTAGTAACGAGAACAAGAAGGTAATGAGCTCACAGTGGCATTCGACCAAGAATGTAAAAGGCCAATTTCCGAAGTATTTTTGCAGAACAGGAACGCGTATGTCTTCAACCACTCTTTCTCCTCTGCGGCCGACCACAAAGAGAGCTAACATAATTTAAGATTCCTGCAGTGTCTTTTATGAAGACTTTTCTGTTGTCTCCAAATAACGGCAGTGTGTAAAGGATATGATTATTGTAAATTGCAAGGGAATTCAAATATTTCGCAATTTTATCTAATCATGTACAAGGAATAATTTTAGAATATTAACGAATAATTAAGTTGAATCTCATTACAAGAATTTCGTTGTATGCTGAGAAATTCGTAAAAAAACTCTTCAAAAACACCGTTTTAAATGTGCTCTATAAGTAGTGAATCCTTCATTATTATAGTTTCAGAGATTCGATTAAATTGTAAAATAATACATTCATATCGTATATTATCTCTGTAGATACTACTTTACTACAACACAGCAATTATACTTTTAACAGTTTTTGCCAATATTATTGTCAAGGTTTTATGTCTTAATCAGATATTAATTTTAAAAATACACGTTCATTCTTTAAAGGGAGGCGTGTAAGGACTTGAGTGTCATTCACTTACAACATAAAAACTATTTTGCAACATTTTAGAACGTATGATAATTTAAAGTTAATTACAGAAATATTGGTTCAATATTAAACCATGTTTCACTGAGTTCATTTGATAAATATTATTATTATTCGTTTTGTTATTAATAACAATGATGATAATAATAATTATGTTTTCAGCCTCATTACTGAGAAATGAAAGTTTTTTTACGATAATAATAAACCCTGGATTTAATTATATCTACCTACAAAAACATAAATCTAAACCTAACTTAACGACTAACTTTCGCAGTTTCTTAATTTCTTATTTACCCCAGAGCTAATAAAAATGAATAATAAAAATAACAATTTACTATTACATAAAAATTTAAGAACTATCCGTGTGATCTTCTATCATATTTTTATATTAAATACTTATATATTTTATTTACTTGTTAGTGAAACTTATTATGAAAGTGATTACTACAGAAAACCCGAGCAGCAAAACCATTTCTGGCAGCATAACGTTTCATAAATTCGACTAACGAAATATCCTCAACATTCGATTGGGTTAAATCACTTTGCACTCTCAATATCGTTTCGTAAAACCGAACAATTTCTAGCGGAACGCGTACATTGATTCAGCTGAATTTTAGGTAAGCTTGGGACTTCAACTCATCGCTAGATAACCTCCCGTCGAGCTTAGCGCTGACGAGTCAACCGCTTTGCGGATGCTACGGCTGAGTCAATGCTGAATGATTGATTGAGTTCAGATGTGAAGATGTTGAATCATTCAAAGCATTCCGCCCGTGAAGTCTAGAGGGCATCACAATACGCAAGGGGCCCGTTTGCATTGCAGCGAAATGTATGTTCGTGATTTGCCCCTAAATCCGCTCAATTCTATTAATCCTGTTTCGAACTCGATTTAATATCAACTTCTCATTTTTCGATGACTTTACAAACAGATTGCGTGCTTCGGGTTAGGCTTTACAAATGCACGAGATACGTGAATGAATTTTGTAAAGATAAACCGTCAAAGCTATTTTTTTTATTACATCATAGGATAGATTGACAAATTTCCCGTCGAACAAAGACCAGTCCCTGGCCGAGTTTTTGAACATTTTTGTCCATCCAAACCTTTCAAAATCGTTAAAGTAACACAAAGGTTGACTTTCTGACGTACTGATTTTGAAATTATCGCCATTTAATGATCCATCGAACGCTACGTTTTTCCAATCAACAGTCGCATAGCGTAATGATTTTTTTTTTCATTTTTATCAATGATCTTTTTCTACATACGGTCAACCTGTCTACTGCCACCAAATCCACTTTTTCCGCTCTTTTTAATCTTTCGTCACTTCTAGGACTCGTATTTTCAATCTATAGATAGGTAAAGTAATGAATTATGCATTTGACTGTATATTAAAAGAATCTCTTATGGGTGTCACTCCGATCTATCTGATACCAAACCTGGGGATTTCGTTGTAAGTAAGGTGTGTGAAAAACATTCAGCCCCGTTACTCCCATTACAAACACCAAGCGAACACAATTTGGTTGACATGGAACGGAATACTATCGGGAAATATTTATGAATTACACAGATTTGCGAAGGTTAACGGACCGATTTGATAGGGACTAAATAACTATATGTATGCTATCACCCTCAAATTATTCCGAATTAATGCGAAAACGTTCCATATGAGTACAAATTATATATACATTATGATCCCTAGTAGTCTAATGGAGTTGAGGAAGTTTTAATTAACTTAGAGATATTAATTAGTCAGTTGACACAACAGAATTGAAAGTTTACAAATGTAAATTATTAAATCATACTTTTATTGAAGTTATACTGTCTGTAGTTATAAAAGAAATATCCTAAAATGTTGATTTCCAGATTCGCTGATTCTAAAGAGTCTGCGGGATAAACTTTGAAACTCCTCGAGCTCAAAAACTCACAAAAAAGTTTTCACCAAATTTTTAGAAGCTACAGAACCAAGAAAGGGAAAGAAAAAATATTAAAAAATCGAGGATCATGGGGACTATTAAAGTTAATGCGATTCATCAATCATATCGTGAATTTAGATTCTTTGTCATTGATGAAGAAAAACAATGGTTCTCCCGGGTTCCCGGGTAGCTAACTTGGTAGCGCGTTCACTGTTGACTAATGTGGTCTACTCGTAAAGTTCTATTCCCGGCGAAAGTCCATACGTGCGAAGTGACCTCAGCTATCGAAGCACTAACAAAAATAATACTTACAATGGTACTTATCCTATATCTTATCTAGCTCCCGCAATGTTCCAGCGGAGAGCTGGAAATTATATTTTAACAACAAACTAAAATGGGTAAAGATGACTTTGCGAAAGATGGTGCGCACCCAGGAAAAATCCCGGCAGAACATCTCTCCAAGCCATCCTTGCCCACAAAGTCTCCCGAATGGCTCGGAGAAATGTTCTGCCGGGATAGCTCAACGGACAGAGCACCCGACCGGCTATTGGGAGACCCGGGTTCGATTCCTGGTCCCGTCAGACTTTTTTCAAGTCCATTCTTCCTTGGGAATTATATTTTAGTTGTTTACTCCATTTTGCTTTGTTAGTTCTTTTTACTGTGCGTTTAAATATTAACTTTCTTTTGGTTTTAAACTAAATGGTTTGCTGCCTTTCACACTGTTTGATTAATCTAGAAATCCAACCCATTTTATAATGTGCAAATGGAATTCAATAATTCAGCCTCGACTTTGTGGTAGGTCTCAATTATAAAGAATTACGAAAAGGAATACTTATACCCGTCACGATATTTTAGAACAAAAGTAAGTTTGTACTTTTCCACAGGGACTTTAATTCGCCACCGGTTCCGTAAGCGTACTCATATCTTCAGGCAATGAAAAAACATTTTCATATCATATATATATAGGATAGTATAAGGGTTGAAAGTACGCTAATGAAACCGGTAGCAAATTAAAGTCCCTCTGGAAAAGTGCCACGTTTCTTTTATTCTTCAATGTCTCTGCACGAAGTCACGCCTTCGAGTATCGATATAATCACAGTATTTATTCCACGATTATTGTTTCGACCCTTTAAGTCATCATCATTTCCATTAGGGTAATGACCCTTTAAGTCATCATCGTATAAATATTGTGGTAAAGGTATAAGTGTTCTTTTTTCGTTATTCTTTAGTATATGCTAGCGGGTAACTAATAAAATCCTGGTTGTATTGCGTATTTAAATTTCTAAACAAAAGTTGGTACATGAGAAAAAATCCAGCAAAACCCTCTCAAAAAGGTGTAAGAGGAATGCGAAGGATATTTAAAGTCAGTCCGCGAATTGGCAGTTCAAAATTGAATGCAAAGTTGACGTTAAATTCGTACCAAGTGCCACTGAAAGCCTCACTCTCAACCAAATATCCGAAAACAGAGAATCAGAGAAATAAACGCCGAGTAGGCAGGTTTTTTTGAAGAAATGGCTCCAAAATTCAGAGCGACTGAGGAGCATTTTTCGGTCTCGAGCGCTTAATTAAGCGATAAAAATTGTTCCCGCCAATCGATATCAATTTAGCTCGTCCTCAGTAAGCACTCAGCCAGCATGCGTATGAGCAGCAATACACGTCTATTTTATCAACGAGTTGCTACAAAAGCGTAACCCCCGCTGAAAAGCAATCGAGTGATTGGCAACCACGATTGATTTCCAACCTATCGCTTCATCGAGCAGGGATTTAAATCGAGAGGACGTTGCTGCACAAGTACTTATCTCGACATACTGCAAAATGGAGCGTATTTCCTTTTTCTCGAAAATCTTTCGGAAAAGCTCTGTTTCGCAGCATCAACCAAAGGCCGTCAAAATGGAAGCATGAAACGCTTCGACGCTTCCCTGTAAACTTTTCGACAGCCAGAGATTTTCCCCGTCCGAAGTTGAAGGAATGTTTATCGAGAGGATAAATAGAGCAAAGAGGTCTCAGACGAGTGAATCCTTCGAAAAAAAATGAAAATCGTTAATAACCGTCACGTCACACCATCTCCACGTGGATACCTCCCCCCATTTCCACATCGAAAAAAATTTACGTTATGGTTTTCTTTCAGTCGAGACTTTGAAGAGAATGGACGATATGAAATTCCTCACTGGTGAAAAAAAGTTTTCTATCCATTCCCCTCGCGTTTCATTCAAGTCCGAAAAAATTAAATTCTTTGCGTCACAATTCGAAAGCTTTTAGTGGGAAACTGGCGAAGAAGAGGCAAATGTTACATTTTTTGTTCAATTCAAAAATATTTGTCGCCGTATTAGCCTCATCTCTTCTAAAATTTATGGATGAAAAGTTTTGGAATTTATTGAAAAGCTGAAAATGGGTTCCCAGCTTTCCAATAAATACCTATTCTGGAGCCAGCTTTATGAAAATATGACGAAAATACTTTAAAAGAAAAATTGAGCAATCTTCAGCCCCATTCTAACCTTGGTGATGTACGACGTTACTGTTCTTTGTTTGATTACGTAACCTAATTCGTAAAAAGCATATTTGTGCATATAATAGTTCCAACAATTAATAAATATCGATTCTCATATGAGAAACGGTTTTATAAATTGTTTCTGTACTAGTAATAGTAACTATTCTGTACTTGTAATTGTAATTGTGCCACCTTTAAGAATTATTTTAAACTTTAACCTACCATGCATTAATTCCTAGACGTTTCACGGAAAATTTTGTTTCTAAGATGGCAATTCGTCAATACAAATACTCATGATGGTACTTTTTTAATTTATAAAGTGATTGGTTGATATAAACACTACTCACACCAGAATTCCACATTGTGGAATATTTAATTAAATCGGTAAAATAAAATGAAATGGAACTATAAAACGATTAGATTCTGAAAGGAAGAATATAGCCCAATTCCAATCAATTATAAAACCCTGATGAGTTTTTCAGCCTACCTTAACGCAGAAGCTATTCAAAATATCCAAGGATTGTTAACGGGCGATATTAAATTTTGATTTATTGGTCAATCTTTTCATTTTATTCGTTCTGTATATGACAGGTGCAGTGATTTAAGTCATTTATTCAAACTAAAAATGAAGAAAATAAATTATTAATAGTGTTTTATGAAACATATGAAACTATAAAATGAAAATTTATCGTTATATTTCATTCGACTTACCAGTATATGAAATTTTAATATGGATATACTTTATAGTCTCATAAATGTAACTATCACTGATCATCTATCAAATAAAATGTAATCATTTTATGGTGAAAAGCTTGAAAACCCGACAGAAGTTTATGGATTGGCTTATAACGGCCGATTTATGTAACGTGAGCATGATAACTCCGATGTAAAATTCACAGATGCTGCGAGTCATATAGTAATTTTTCATTCATTCGCATTCTAAATTTTCAAAAATTATTTCCCATGAAATGAACGTTATATAGCCTCCGTACAACTCTTCAAACATTGCATATTTTTTTTCTCAAAATCAGTCCAGCCCTAGTTATGCTGCGGTATACGGTCGTTCCATTTTCTCATTTGTTTACCTTTTACCGTGTATTTTTTCCCCATTGATTGTGTTCTCCTCGAGGGTAGGAAGAGGTAAATAAATTTATTTATTTTCCTTTGACCTCATACAAGATGAGATTAAATCTCATCTCTACTCCCTTCTGGTTGTTCATTCCAATGCCCTAAATTCGTTTTAATCTTCACGATGCTGTCAACGTTTGATGAGTCAAAAAGATTTGATGATTATCTCTTTCGCCTAAAAATGGACTGAATTATCCTCATAATTTTATCATTGATTCAATTAGCCTTTAATACGTTGCTAAAATTAACTTCCATTTTCTATTTTTGGAATTAGGTAATGTTTGATATGTCAGCGTTACAGAGACATGAATATTTTCTTTGTCTAAGTAAAGCATGAATACCCAATAAGGACTTCATAAGGAGTACAAGGAGTTATTCATTGGTGGGCGCGGGAAAAGTAGAGTTATTTATTACTATTTCATGTTGTACCTAGGTAGCGTTAGCAAAAATAGCCAGCCGAATGAATTATGTTATTAATTCATCTTTTCAAAATGTTAGTAGTACGACACAAAACGGAAGTGTCAGCTAGTGGTTACTTAATCGCCAGGGATGAAACTGTGAAACCTTTCAAGTTTGGAGAAAACTAAAACAACAAATTTGATACTTAAGTTAACGAGTTAATGCCTTCAGGTCCTGAGGATGTTAACTTGTTGACGAAACTAGTCAATTAAAAATATGCCGTGGAAATTATGAAATATTCTTTCATTTAAGATATGTTTTGAGTGCCACGAAGTTACGTTTGGACATATTAATTTTATTTGATATTATTATTCATTCAAAAGGCTGCAATGTGGAATATATTCCACGATGGCAACAGTAATTAAATAAATAATAATTAAACATCATTCCTAGATCACAGTGAACCAAATAACACATATATAACGCAAAATAACTACAATAAATACCCCAAAATAACACCATATATGCAATACAAATACAATTATGAAATGAGTATTAAAGGAAAGGAAGGTAACTTTGTAGGTTGAAATTCTGCCCAGTAACTACCCTATTAGGGAGGAAAACCCCTCCTAAACCTCCCGAAGGCAGTTCGTCGTACAATTTCACTTACGATTAGCCATACAAAGGAAAACGGGTAAGGGTGACTTTGCGCAAGATGGTGCGCACCCAGGAAAAATCCCAAGGAAGAATGGACTTGAAAAAAGTCTGACGGGACCGGGAGACTTTTTTCCCGGTCCCGTCAGACTTTTTTCAAGTCCATTCTTCCTTGGAATTAGCCATACAATTACAATTACAAAGATATATGCATTAATTACAATTTCTAACCATATCATTATTATTACATCTTACTACACACACAAGTTGATCATCACGGGAAATATATTTTTCAGGTATACTTTTTACATTACATTTACTATCTATTTAGCCGTTCATTTTTCTAATTCTATTTATGAGAACGCAACGGGATTGGGGAAGAGGTTCTAGAACTTCCTCAGGTAAACCGTTCCACTCATTTACGGTCTTATTTAATACATAAAACGTTTGAGATTTTCGTCGACAGACAATAAATTACGGTTTAAATTTCCTGAAGATTTCAGCGCATCGACAATAATTTATCGATGAGCATCTAGGGGATTGCCTAAATACCACCGATAAAGATGAAGGACGTCATTATTCTCATAATCGTCACGGTTGAGAATCAAAGAAGTTGAATTGTTGAATTGAAGGGATTCTCTTGGGTTCGAAAACTTCTGATCAGCTCGTTCACTAGAGGTGCGAAAAACTAGCAAGGATAAGATCTCGGTACTTTTCGAATCCAAAGTTTTGCAGACTTCAACAAGCAGGACGTGTAAGAACTCACAATGAGGAATACATTCGAGGATCTGGGATTTATCATTCTCAAATAGTACACCCAACCGCGAGGAATTCGCTCAAAATTCACGACACATTACGTTCCCCTTATGTTTGGTCATGAGAGTTTTGGAGGTGCTTTGCAAGGATCCGCCGAAGATGATGTGACTTCGTTTAAAGTTTCCATGGGAGCAACGGATACGCTTCCTCGATCCGAGATTAGGAGTTACCGCGATGGGAGACAAGAGGGTGGCGATGTTTTTTTCCAATTATTGCGGATAAATTCGTCTCTACTCTTCCTCTTTGGTTCTGCGCTACGTATCGGGAACTGTTTAGCGCCAACGAAAAGTTCCCGGGATGAAACGGAGGAGTGAGAAGGGAAGTTGCCTCGAGATTAAATCGGAAGGATGGTCGGAACTTCCACAACTTTGAATCGGATGATTCATTGAAGCAAGGATTAGAATCATTCCTAAATAAAAGGAGACTTAACTGAATTAAATTCGAAGCTCTTTTGCGGTGAATTAACATTCCGTTTACCGGGCAACGTGAAATGAGAGATTTATTTCATTAACGCTAAATGAAATTCGTTAATTCTTGCTGTTTGAACCATCACGGACTGTACCAAAACTGATTGATCCAGACTTTATTAAATTAATCTGTGATCGTGTATAATTTAGATTAATTTAATAACCTAAGAGGAAATTTTCAATCTTTATATTATTTATCTAATGAGAACCATACAACATTTCTAAATGTTCATGCGCCATTGAAAAACGTCTTATTACAAAATACGAAAAAATGACTGATCTAATTCAAAAATTCACTTTTTTGGAATTTTAAAAACATAATTGTGAAAATATTTTGACAACGTTCAGCTAGATTAAGAGAGAGGAAAATTATTTTCAGAAAAGAAAATGAGTTAAAGTAATGAAATGTCCCCATACAGATTAGTATTTTCCAATTTTACATTCAATGAATATCATTACTCCTTACTCTAAGTAGGTAATGGCGAAACATAGTTTATGAAAACAATGAATCTGTATGTATAAATTACATACATTAATGCTTAACTACGTGATGTATTTGACGATATATTGATGTTCTTGTTTTCAAAATTTATATATTTATCTAATGATCTATAACAACAATATCGATTTGTTATAATTATGTACTGCGTAGACGTAAGTATAGGTAATAAGTAATGTACTCGTATAAGTGCTCTAAACAAATATCAGGGTATCGCATGATGCTACATCAGACTGCAGTGGATGAATTATGAGGTAAAATATGTACCCTAGGAGCCGTCTTTGGGTCTGCGGTAGGGAGTGCATGCATTTCTTAATCTAAATTTCCTATTTTGCGATTTCCGCGCATCCTCAGCGAAAAGGATGGAGTTTCAAAGTAACTTGTTCGTCCCGCATTTTCTCGAAGTATTTTACCATTACTTTAAGTCTAGATATGCATCCAGGTGGACGCATAGCACGTGATAACTCCTTATACCTCCTCAAAAACCTGCTATTTCATATTTATCGAGGTACTTTAACCTAAACTTTTGCTTCCATCTTTTGGCAAGAACCATCTCGATAACGCTTACCACATGGACTACGAAAGTTGCAAATAATTTACGTAATTCAAATTTTATAACAGCAGTTTTTCATTTACCGAATCACTTAAATTTAGTAAATATAAACACAATCAGGTTATGTTTCATTTACTAACATGGAGAATTTCTACCAGATATCGCCAGAATTGTTTCATTACACTTAAATTTAGTTCTTCTCAATGATATGCGAAGAGTATAGCGTTTTATCCTTAGATCAACTGCTTAGCGAAAATATCTACTCTTCAGTTCCCCTTCCTATCATTTGGACATAAATATTTATGACGCTTTAAAAAGAATCTGCTGCAGGAAAAAAGAGCTCCCTATTCTATAATACTTATCTATATCATTGGTAATAATCCTTTAATCTTTTAATGAAATTTTCTGAGGTGAGCCTACTTACGAGACTTTTTACATTATTGGATCAATTATTTCCCTCGCTGGATGGCATTCTTACAACCCTCTTTTAAGCGTTAGAGGTGAGAAATATCTTTTACGGCAGCCGTAATATTTTCCTCTCGCATTAGCTGCCTCTTCCACAACCAATCCCCATTGAGAAATGCCGCTCATAAACTGCTTTTACAGCCTCGTGTTATTCCTTTGACGCTTGAGGATATTCCGGAGTGACATTAATTAACTAAAAACAGAATTTATTGTTTATTTTCCTTAACGATCCTCTCTTCAAAGTTAATTCAAATTTCCAGATTTTTTCCATCATTAAATAATTTGAACGATAAATTTAGAACGTACTACTGAGCCAAAAAATAGCTCAATTTAGCGCCTAGGCGTTTATTTTGGCCTCGTTAATCGTTTAACTCGAAAAAAACTGTTGTCAAAGAAGTGAAGAAGGGTTAGATTGATAAAGGATTTCATGACTACGTGGAAATCTATCACAAACTTATTTATTTCAGAAATGAATTTTGCTTAATTTTCTGCAAAAAGGATAAAATAAACTACCGGTTTATGCAAACTGTGAATGTGAATTCAAACAAGGAAAAAAGCAAGAAGCAGATGAAGGTAAAATCTTACTGTGTGTATCCGCGCACCTTAAAACCTAAAAATTAATAGAAGTGAAATACGTGTTTCGACATTATTAGGACTCAAACCCGGGTCTTCCACATTCCAGGAAGATATTCTACTCGCTGAACAGTACTCAGAAAATGGAAAATAGGCTGCTCGAGTTTCACTCAATTCGGTACTTTTCAATTTGAAAAGGGCTCAAGGTGACTTTCTACGTAAAGGCGTGCGCCTAAAAAAATTCTCAAAGAGAAACATGCACGAAAAATGTTTGACAGGACAGGGACCCGAACCCAAATTTCCAGTTGGTTCGAGTCAAAATCCTGTCAGGATTTGATAATGGTCATTTCTACTTGGTGATGCTTCACCTTTTTTATCTTAATAAGGAAAGCGACTTAATGGTTATAAAAAATACGAGGCTAACGTTTTAGTATTTCTTTTAGGCGGAAAGTTGCGTAAAAGGTAATTTTCGTTAATTACTATAGTAATAGTTAATTTTCTGAAATATAATTTCTGAAGAACGGCATTATTTGAAGATGTTTTATCGCTATAGTTTTTTATCTGATTATTATTTTCACCAAAATATTTTTCACCCATATTATAACGACATAAGAGTTGAGGTGAAAGAGATGCCCACAAGGGCCCAACTAATTCATTAATTAACACAATATTAAAACAAACCATGTCTTTATTCCGCTAAAATTAAAATTAACACAGCCTGTTTCAACGTAACAACGTCATCATCAGTCGTGATTTTTATACGTTGAAACCGGTTGCGTCAATTTTATTTTTTGTGGAATAAAGACATAGCTTGCTTTAATCTTGTGTTAGAATGTTGTTGCACGAAGTGAAGGCCGAAGTGATTGATTTAATCCAATAACTGGTCAATGTATCTATCTAAATAATAATTCTTAGTCAAGAAAATCATTTGCTGTAAGGAAAGCACCGATTTATCTTTCCTCAGTTTGTTAAGAGTGAGGGACGCTGTCAATTTATCAGTTTATTTCTTGATAATTAGTTATATACACAGCTCGTGAGAGCAATGGACAGGTAAAAAAATTCTCAAAGCTGGCCCACTCAAGTATCTGGAGACGGAATCTTTAATATAGGTCAAGCCCTCTTTCCTAAAGCGAAGCATGTCCACAAAAACTTTCGAGGACAAACTCCTGGTCTAATAAGTTTTGAAAGAAAGAAAAATATTTCGCGGAAATGAAACCGCAAGTTTCAGGATAGATCACAAAAATCTATAAACAAATATGATACGATAAGATATTTAATTTAGGAAGTAGGAAGAATGATATCTACAGGGTAACAATGCGCGGCTATTTATAAAAAGAAAGAGTTGGGGAAAAGGGGGTAAAAATTTATTCTTTGCCTTCATTTCCCTTATAAATTTTGAATCCGTTAATTCTGTCAAAAAATCATTGTGATAGATAAAGTCACGTAAATAGATTTCACGGGTGACTTTGCATGACTGTGCGAAAATTTCTGTCCTTGAAGTGTTGACAAAATTCTTTCCGTAAAACGTGTAACGAAGTCCCGCAAAAAGGAATATTTTTCGAAAAATCTGCAAAGCATTCATGTTACTGCCAGGTTTTGCAATAATAGAAACGTTTATAATTCAAGGATCTTTCAGTACGGCAGCAAACATAAATTTAATTTTAGATCTTAAAAAATTCAGTTGAATTTTGACGTTCAAAATTTTTTTTATGATATGAACCGTAGGGTCACTTCTATGCTGAAATTAATTTTTCAAAGTTATAAGTTAATGGTTTTTATTAGTTACATTTAATTATGCTACTTCTGTATTATTACTTATGTATTATTTTACAGTTTCTCGATGTAATGATACTTTTTTGCTGCTACCATATCTTGATGTATGAGATACTTTTACTTTTTTTGGGCACAGAATAGAGAAAATTGTGTTTTTCGTTTAACTTGGCTCAGTCCTGTTTGATAATTTGAAAGCGAATGGCAATCATTTTGGCGGCTCATAACCGAGGGTCATGAAAAGCGTAATTCATTGAATCGTACTGAATTAAGTTTTCGCCCTAACATAATATTCTGGATCAGTGAGAAAAGCAAGGACTAACTACCTCACTCCTTATCTTGCCTATTAAGCCTCATTCCTACTTCTTTGGATCGCTAATGGAGGAATTTTTGAAGTCCACACCGTAAAAAGCACATTTGTGTAGAGACATTTGTGCTGAGTAAGTTACATTGACATGGCGCGGTAATATTTTTTGTAATTGCTACATTCACGAGCCGGTACTATCCATGCAACTGGTAAGCCTATAATAAATTACTATTATTCGCTTAGACTTTAAATTGTATGATGATCTATATGATAATGGGCACCCCTTGCTGCCTGACTTGTGGCCAGCTTGCTAGTGAACAAAACTAGATAACAATAATAAAAAAATGGAAAAAGCTTATCACTTCAGCGCACATTACCCTTTGGAATGGAATTCGAATTTAAAACTGAAACCAATCGACGACTATTTCCCTCGAAAGACACATCTTCATGCGGAGCACGAAGCGCAAGATTCGTGGTCGTAATCGCCGAGTTTAAAAAATTTCATTCCGGGTAATCATCCGCGCAATGTCGTTAGAACGACGGCGGATAGTAAAAAAATCTAAAAAATAGCGCACATAAAACGAAAGGGAAAAAATGCCGCTCCTAACAGTCGAGAGCACCTAACAGATGTTCCGCGCAGGGACATCTTTAATTCATCGCGCAGAGAGACAAATTATTTGGCGCGTTTATTTTTAGCGTCAAAAGGGCGCGGTAAACAGCCGATCGTTCGATACCTCCGAGGCCTCGTGCACGAGTTTAAAACTCTGTGCTCATCAGCCGAAAAATCGGATTCATTTGCGCACGAAATAGATATCCCCGTTTCGTCGCTGCACCATTTGGAGCGGAGGAAACTATATTTTCTCCCGAGTAAATATTTTCGCCTGGATAGATGGACTGAGCCGAACCGTGCTCGGCACGGAGTCACCCCACGGAATTGACTCAAAGTTATCCATCCGTTTGAACAATGGACTTCATTTTCCGACGCTTTAGACCCTGCAGATACGGGAGCGCCGGAAAATAGGTAGCGATGGCGTAATCTCCGGCGAAATTGAAACAGAACTTTTCTATCGTCCCCTCTCCTTCGAATAAATTGGGCAGATGGAACGAAAGGAGAAAAAAGCGGGGAAGGAATCGAACGCGCTTTTGGCACGGAGAGCAATTTAGGAGTGGCGAGGGAGTCCAAAGAATCAAGGGTGTGTAGCATGGCTTGAGTAATGCCCTGCCCCAGTTTCTGCGTCACAAAAGACGCCAAAATGATTCGCAAAAGCAATTTCCTCTTTAAAGTGCCGCACTTTTGCGAGTGTCCTCGCGAGAAAGTTGAGGGGCGCTGGTCGGTGACTTTGCCCCTGCGAGATCCCCCTTTCCCTCGAACTCTTGTCTCCATTACTGCGCCGAGGCTGTTTTATGCAAGACGTAAGATTTATTCCACCGCAGTCGCAAATTCGGACCGCTACATTTCTCTGCTCGCGGTTTTAATTTCGTGCGGCGCGGTGGCGTAAGGGAGCAAAAGGAAGAGTGTGCAAATAAGATGACGATGGAATCTTTGTTTTATGAAACGGGTGCACAAGGAGGGTATCCTTTCGCCGCGCCGTTTAAGAAAATGGAAAAATTCCTAGCCACGAAATGTTTCGCGGAATCTCCTGAATAAGATTTTCCACTTTAAATGAGAAACTGCTCCACTGAGGATTTACCACGAATATTGAAAATAGTATAAAATAAAGAACGTAAATTGAAACGCTAATATCGAATATTCTCCTAATTATGTATCGAATATTATTCTTCGTAGATATTGAATATATACATAGGTACATTAAGTCATAAAATGAAACCAAATATGAAGGTTATAAGACGTCTGCGACGTTGATTGAAACGTGATTCCACTTATATTTCCTGGTTTTCATCGCAATAAAGAGTTTATATTGATGAAAGTTTCACCTGTAATCAACATAGGGTCTTAGGTCGAAGGTGACATTCTTGATTCGAAGATATCTAGTCCTTTACTGAGGTTGAAGATATCTTCGACCTGAAGACGCCTGGTAGAATATAGGAAAAACTTGGGCCAACCATGATTCTATATCGCAGCCGAAATCTCGATGGAATCATGTTTTGAACCGAATATATTCCAGTTTACCGGTGTTGTACACTTATATCTTTAAACACTAAGCACTACGCAGCTCGAATCAAATACACAGACATATAACCTAAATTATAGAGGGGTCCCACAATCTTTAAATTCATAAGGAAAACTTTGACGTTTCATTCCCTTATGGGTTTTGTAGTTTAGATGGGAAACAGCTNACATTCCATTAAATGCCACCTTAGAAAGGTGGCACTGAATTGCATCACAGTTACTGATGCGGATTGAAAATCCATTAAGCATGGATAATGAAGCTAATATATATGGAAAACGTTTGATACTGCCTCAGGCGTGACATGGTTGGATCTCTACATTATATTATGAAATAGAATTATGGTAAGCTCCACATTTACCTTATTCAACATCCGGTTTCATCGCTGTGTAACATTATTAGATACACAGCGATGAAACTGGCCGTTAAGTAAAATATATGTGTAATTTTCCACAAAAGTTTGTTTGATGATATAACAAAGGTTTCATGAAAATCATTTGGATTATCTGTTTCTCAAATTTATAGGGAAATCCTTATATATATTTACCCATACACTCGAACTAAATTGCCGACCATTGATGATCGGCAATTTTGTACGAGATACATCTGTTAGGAATAGAGTAATAAATTAGAAATATATGTTGGATTTGTCAAATGACGAGAATGACTAAGACTTTAGTCACTTACATTATAGATAAAGTATCTAAATACGATAACCAGTAGTTTTATTTTTCGATAAAATTGCTGATAATTTCACATTCGCTCCCAGTGTTATCCCATGAATAACCCTACTAAATCGTTTGAAAGAAACCTGAAAAATTCAAATTGGTATGCAAATACAAGCAGAAGAATATACAAATCGGCGTGATATTAAAATTCCTTATAATGTCCTTCCATGTTAAACAATCGTAAAAATAATTCAGAATCAATTGCTAACCTCAGGAAACTAATAAATTCATCGCTTGAACGCTGAATTTTATGTGAAATCAATATTCGCGCCGGTGATGTATTAACCTTTTTCCATTTTATCCCAATATCGACACTCGATGGACCGTGTCGGAAATAATATTCACGATAGACGCATGTTACATTGAAAATACGGGAATTTGAAATTCAGAGTCGGTACCCTAATACATTCTGTTATCTTCCGTTGGAACATAAAGGGGTTCCTCGTGAAGCTCTCGATACCTGCATTTTTACGCATATTTTTTCTCGCATGTTTCGGATATATCCATGTAAAGTTAGAGAACAGAATGTGGGAAGGATTCCGAGACTTTTCCAGCTCGAGTGTAGACGGAATGAACCAGATATCTTGACTGAAGTTAACCGTCAAACTTAAGATGACTGATAATATTGTAAACCATTCTGTTTTAATGTTAATTTTCCTTGAAGCAAAGAAAGAAATTAGTATCAATGCAGATAATACGCTATATATATGTATTATTTGTTTTCACGCTTTAACGTTACACGTTTATAAATTTACTATTTTGCTACTTTACAGCTTTCCATAATCGCGGCTGCAGCATGTACACGATAAAAATCAGTTCAGTAACGATCTGATATCCTATTCAATGATTCATGATATTAAAACTAAAGAGGTAACGATGAGTACATCACTTGGGGAATATCGTAAACAGAAAGATAAAGTTTAAGTTCATATCAGTTTTTCATGACTTTGGGCTAAGAGTGCGACGGAATTATTCCGAAGATTTATGCCAAGTTTCCTCCATTCCAGCATGCCGTTCAAAATATTTTCAACACTTTTCCACGTACTCGAACTGTATACACGGGTTATGTTATCGCATCTGCAGGCGACGTAGAGGTCAAAAAACAGAGGCACCAACAATATGATACCGTCCCAACAAACTGTCCGCCATGTTTAGCATCATAATCCTAACATCGCCTGTATCAAACCTCATTACAAGCTACGGGTCACATGGAGGGCGACAGCTCGCCCTTTCAATTTTCTCCAACTGACACCCACAGCAACACCGTACTAACGAAGGAAGAGATCAATAAAGACTCTGGCTGTGAACCAAAAATAAGGGCAACCTTTATGGCATCCATGCAGGGTCAGTGGATCCTGACACCAAGAAGTATAATGCTGTTGGTTTCAGGGAGACGACAGCGTGGACAGCCCGTTCATGTTTCCGGCGAATTGCCATAAGCTGCTGTAATCTGCGAGTGGCATATCGTAAAAAGGATGGTAAGAGAACCGTATGAGGAATGGTGACCAAAAGTGATGAGTGGAAAGCGAGCGAAAGAGTGCGGCTGACGTTTGATTTTCCAGTTTCTGACTAACACATGCTAAAATGAAAAGGGGCCGCTAGGAAAACGCGACGGGTTAAATGTTCTCTACCGTATATGAATTAAAGTGGTAAGTACGGGCAAAGCCGCATAGAGAAATACGTGTGTTCCTTGGTTTAGTCTCGTGTAATAATTCCAGACGCAAGTACTACCAGAGTTACGCAAACCTTGGCTCCCCTTTACCTTTTCGACTTTGCTGCAGTGAGAGGGTTTGAGTGGTAGTTAAAAATAAACTCGTTTCTGATGTTGAAGAAATATGCTAACGAGCTGACAGGAATCGACAGATCTCTAAACATTTAAATAGTAACTATTCAAAAATTTTTAAGTAAATTGGCTCCATTTTCTTTGATAAATACGCGTTAATTTTCATCAAAATCGAATTTATTGGTGCAATTTCCTTTCCTATTTCCGTATACGCGCCAAGAAATTTATTATATATTTTCTGATATTAATCACTCAACGGAAGAAAACTGCGCAAAAAAGTGCTATTTCGATTGCTCTATTTTCCCTTTGATATGATGATAAAGATTTATTCCNAATCCTTCCACAAGTCCACCATCTACTTAACTTATAAGATTTTCGAAGAAAAATTCAACCGGGCGTGTTTTTGGAAATTTAGTCATGTTTGATCCTCAGTAGCTACGTAACGGATGGGATATATGAGAAATGACTTACCATTCCATGATCAGCAATCATTTCTGTATATATATGCAAAGTTTCAGGTCTGTATCTCAAAAAAAGCCATTTTGGACTTTTGTCCGGCTTTTTCCGATTTCAGCCCACTGTGCGACGCCAAGGATTTAAAAAAAATGGAAATTTTTCATTTACATGATTTAATTTCTTGTAAAGACAAAGAGAGTCGTTATTTTGTTTTGGAAAACAATGAACATCCATCTACGCATCAAGACTGTTGCGCGGCATACGGTAAAGATGTATACTTCGGACAAAATACGTCTGTTGAAATTGTAGTCGGTGGACTGCGAATAAAATTATTTGATGATACTAAGACCTTCTCCTAGGTAATATTTACGAAACTTCAAAAGATTTACCGTACACAAAGAAACTAAGTCTTAGCGTTCTAAAAACGGATCACCGTTGAATCGCAGTTCCCGAATCCGAGTTTCCTTGTGTTTTCTCAGCAAACGTTCAATAAAGTAGAAAATAATAGGTCATGCTACACATTCATAAACTGGAGATGGAAAATATATTCTTCCAAAAGTATGCGATGCTTTAAAGCTTACGAAGTACATTCCGACCAAAATATTAGGATTTTAGATTTCGGAAAACATTATAATTTTCTGAATAGTTCTTCATTAAGACTCCCATTTTAGAGAATACATACCTCAATCCATAGAGAATAGTTCTCTATGTAGCCATTAATCCTTTTTTCCACATCTCATTACTTTCTTTGTGTATTCGAAGTGCTTATGTTATTATATTACATACAAATGAATGGCACAATGATGGCTAAAATTAAAAATGTGATAAAGTATAAATTTATTAAAGTCCTACCCGGCACGTTTAGCTAAAATCGATAAAACAACTCCATATTCACAGCGTAATTCTCTTCAAATAAAGTTCAAATAAATTCCCTAAGCAAGACAAAATATTTCATTTCACCATCAGAATTCGATGTCAGAAATTAAATGAAGTGTGGTATTATGCCAAAACTATGAGCTACGAGAACTGTCTAACCTATTTAAAAAGACGATATAAAAGTCAAATTAAATCAAGAAAAATGTACGACCAAGGTTTTCAACAAAAACATATTATAATAAACCATCCGAAATCGTCGTTACTAAAAGAAATTTCAGAGATAAATTGGCCGTTGACATAATTGTAAATTATAAACTAGAAACATCCTACGTAGAAAATTTAAGAACATATCATTTATATGTCATAATTTCTCTGACGTCTTCTATACGCCAGCTTTGAAATTACAGAGAATTGTTTCAGTATACGGTAAAAAAACAAAAATGGAAATTATTCGTTCATTTTCCATATACGTATACTTCCTGCCTTAAGATTATTCAAATAAGGGGAAAATAAACTTACTTTTTCAACTTTCACGACGATTTTATGCAGAGATGCTGGAAATTTGCGAGTAAAATACATTTTTTAGCGAAATCATCCAAATGCGTCTGCCGCAGACAGAGAGACCCTGGAAAATTTTGAACAGGGTTCCGGTGACCTCAAAACATGTGTTGTCTTTGCAACCTCAGAGCCCAAAATTTTAATAATATTTGCGTTTTTTATACACACAGGAAACATTTACTGTTCATGTAAACTTTGTCTTCTTCGATAAACAATGGACGAACTTGAACGATGACCGTACCTCTGAATTTTCAGAATTAGGTTTTATTACTAAATAAGCACTTGTGTATCGTTAACGTGTATAAGTATCGTTACGAGAAAAAAATTCAAGCTAGAATTTACCTAACTGTTACTAGGACGCAGAGTTCAACTTGGATGAAAATTCTCATGTGTGATGTTGATAATAATCAAATGGTTGGATCATGCTGATTTATTAATGCGTTATCACATTATTTTGAGAGTCAATAATAAAGAAAAATATAAACAACGAAACATCTATTTCAAAGCAAAATGGAGTAATTAAGAGCGGATGAAGCAAGTTTCTCACAACCCCCCTTCGTTGTGGGTGTTTTCCTGCTGCGGATATTTTTTCCGTAAGATATTTCTTAGGTATTTTTTTTAAACAAATTCTTCTTAAATTTCTTTTCTATTTCAATTTACAAATTTGCTTGTTTTTATTTTAGACGTCAGATTAGATGGAAGAAGAGACTTTTTAGCCTCAATCATGCCTTCGTAAATACCTCAATTAAGGGAGCAAAAGGAAATTCCTGTTGCGAAACAGGATCTTAACTCCGAAGATGGTTTAAATATGAAAGAAATATATACATACATATATTTTTTTAACAAGTGATGAGTTTTTTGTTTGCTTCGGGAAGCTCAAATTACTCACCTTCTTGTGAGCCTAATTCTCTCTCCAAAGGTTTGCGTAGCGGGTTTAGGGTTAGAGGATCTAACCAGGCTTTAAACTGAGTGTTTACAAATAGAATGAGCTAAGCCTGAAATATTAGAAAGCACCAAGATAACCTATTGAAAGGCTAAAAGTGTAGAGAATTAATTCTGCAACTTCGGCGAAGATTTGATACTCATATTCTATTTTTCCATACCATTATTATTTATTTTTGATTCTCAATTTGCTCATATTATCGCATTATCTACTTTGACGATATTTAACTAGTTACCGATAGACAGGTAAAAGACATTTAGAATTCAAGTGGCATTCCAGTACGTTTGTTAACTACATCAGTCCACATTAGGCGCAATTGTAAATTTTTCCGACTGCGCCGAATTCCTCTTTCATTTCATTATTGAGGGAAGGCACTCGAAAAGGTCAAAACACCGAATTATCTCCACCCCGCTCTTCCGCAAAATTGTCGCGCAAACGAGCAAAAATCGAATGAGAAAAATAATCCCGAGCGGCCAAATTCGGCAGTCGCAAAACAGGTCACCCGATGATATTTCATTCCTCCGTCTAGTAAATAAGCATCCCGCGGACTTTGGCCCATAAATCGCGCCTCGTCGAGAGGAAAATCTACCGGAAAATGCCCCTCCGAAAACGAACTCCATCCAGAATTTCTCTCGAAGAAAACGAAAATCTCCCCGAAAGTCGCCGTCCAATTTCCTCGCCAGGGAATCTTCGGGAATTTCGCTCACAAAACAAACCGAACCGAAACCCACCCACAGGAAATTATTCCGGCCTCTTTCGCCCCTCCGAGGGAGCCTCTGGGATTGGGGAAACGTCCCCCGACTTCGCTGCCCATTTGTTTAAAATAAAACAAACTTTGTCATCCCGCTCTCTCTTTCTCCCGCCCGTCCTAATACATCTGACCCTTCTAATTTACACGGGGAAAGGTAAAAATACCCAGTCCCTTTCTCTCACATGCGGGCCGACCGCGACACATGCACCGCGTCAGAACCTGATGAATTATTCAGGTGGGGGCGACAGAAAACGCTCCCTCCCGTCCTCCCCTCCCCGCGACATGGGAGAGATTGTGAACGAGAGGACGGAGTCGGATGCTGATTGGGAATCTGCGTGCGGGAGAGGACAATGGGAAAGGTGTGAAGAGGTTAAAGGGCGAGAACGCGTGAAGGAAGGTGTCAAATGGGAAATGAAAGGAAGTGTGAGGAAAGGTTTAAAAGGAGCAGAGGTGATGTTTTCTCGACCCACGCAGCGAGCATTCTATCGACAAGCGGGAAATATTGGATGAGCTGTTTGGGAATTTAAAACTGATGGATGGACACGACGCGAAGAAGGGTATTCCCAGGGTAAGATTCACCGAAAACGTAAGAAATTAATTTTACACTGAAATTGTAATGACGTTTGGGATCGTATATATTGAACGAAACGAATCTAACGATAAAAGTTCCTTTCTTCACATGCACCTTCCTCATGTTCACTTTAATTTGCTATCAAATATTATACCTATATTCACAGCTAATTGTTACGATACAATACTTAAGATCACAGTTTTACTGTTCAAAAACCCAAAAATGTCAGATGTTATGTTAAAAGTAAATTATCCAAATTAAATATAATTGCAATCTCTCGACCGTGCTTCATCGAACGAAAAATGTATATGAAAGAAATAGAAATAGTATTTACATTCGCTATCATTTCTTATCTGACACTATCTGTCTCAATCGGAAGCATATCCGCGTAAGGAAGACCTCCATTTTGTGATAAAAATATCCATTTTATGATTAATGAGATCATTATCTCACCTAAAGTAACATAGAGTAAGTTACACCGTTCTCTGGCATATATTCACCATTTCGTAGTCTATTTTGAATTTACCAGACATCATTAAACCGGTTTAAGTTCCGTTCCAACGACTAAATCAATCCGTTTAATTAGGGAGACCAACGTACTGAATTTCGCAGTGCAGTACTGCTCTCTATGATCATGTACTTGTAAAAAAATGTTGAAATGCATTGTACTCCTTTTTTTTCTTTCTCTCATGTAATTTACTACTAGATAAAATATTTACTTATCATATGAATGTCAAAATCCGTAGTCATACTATTTTTTTCAAATCAAATATATATTCTAAAATAATTTTTTAACCAAATAATAAAGTAGTTCACTTATGAATAAACATGTTGAAATTTTGATTTTAACTTTTGACCAAATGATTTAATTTCTATATAATGTACTGGCAAATTTTACTTTTTCACACACTTGCGCTGCACTGTCAGATAATGTTTCCCACATGTTGGGAGATATAATTGAAAATTGGTTAGCCTTCTTGCTATAGGCACACTTCCATTTTGTACTAAATTCTTATTCATATTGCCTTGTCAAGCTAGATTAATACTTCTTTTCGCTCAATATGTCATTAACGCCTTAGCCTCTTCAAAAAAATAATTAAAGATCTAGCATTAAATCACTTTAAATCTCTTCAATAACCCAAACTCTATAGTAGAATAGCATTTTTAAAAGTGCTCCGACAGCTTAGGTCATTTCGCACGGAGGCCCCCAACCGGGAATAAAACTCAGTACCGCTTTCACTGAAGTCGAATACGCTGCACAATTGGCTATCTTGAGCTTAGACCCCCAATTTTTTATCCTTATTCTCTCGGGCGTATCCTTCAAAGATACATACATACGTAATTAATTTCGTAGTAGCTTTATGAATATTTCAAGTCCGCAGAATACTGCAGTTCCTTTATTAAATGATGTTCCGTTCAAATAATAAAGTAATGCTTTCCTAGCAGATAGATGTGAACTCAAATAGTCCCGTAACATTAACTATCTTCAAGGAAGATTCAAATATTCAACTAGTCGAAAGTACCTCGCAAGATAACACGTTCCGCATTATGAAATTTTTGGAAATCATACAACCCTTCTCGAACTTTATAAACGAACGGATAAAGTTATCTTAAAACCAATAAATCTTAACAATCGTTGAGATTTATTTGGTAATATTTAATCAACACAGAAAATACGGCTGAAACACTCAAATTTAAGAGCTATTTACGTTTCATGTATCAGTGGATAGATTTTTCCATTACTGACTCCGTCTTGTCTGTCAATTCATCGACCCGAAAGGCCGGTCCTCAGCTACACCTAACCAAGCATTCGAAACGGAAGGAAACTTACTTGGCTAGATAAGAAGTGAGATATTTTCCCACTGCTTTCCTTAATGAACCAGAATTAATTTAGAGGAGAACATCTACGTAAGTGTAGCTATATATGCCAATTTGAAACACTCATGGAGAAATTCTCATGGAGTTGTATGAGGTTAATCCAAAATGAAAGTAAATCAATCAGCATATTCCACACTTCAGTTTCTATCGTAATACAAAAGACATGAAAATGGCTAAGAAAGAGTAAACGAAGGATATACACGTATTCCTCTACTCTGTACTAAAGGCAAACGGTGGTGGGATCAATTGATTTTTTGTTACATCCACATTGGCAATAATTCTGCTAAAAATTAGCGAATACAGTCAACTTTCTATCGACAAAATCGATAAGTTTGCTGTGAAATAATAGTCATATATCGGAGTTTTCCTATACACTTACCGAAAAATAAATATTGGAAAAAATTCCATATTCATTTTACGGTATATTTCAAGCCTACCAAAGAAAATTAAAATTAATTGTAATTTGAGAAAATAAGATGAGAATAAATCCGTCATATCAAGTATCTATTTAAGATTGGGAAGGAACAGAAAATTGAGAAGCTTATCTGCTATAAACCTGAAAGACTGGATAACCTAGGGGTGGGAGCATAAAAGTTTGTAGGCGTCGCAATAATTTTGTAGTCCCAATTGCGAGGCTAATGGCCTTGTCGGGAAGGAAAGCGGGTATGGTAGTCCCCATCTTGAAGGCAGGAAATCGAACCGAGGCAAGCAATTACAGAACACTAAGTCCAACTTCAGCAGTTTGCAAATTAGTTGCAAAATTAGTGGTCTACCGCCTACCAGATTTTCCAGAGTAAAGCCACAAATTTTTCGGGAGCGCAGTTTGGTTTCAGAGATCGTTACCCTCTGTGATTTGACATTGTTGGGGCTTTACCAAGTCGTTTCATAAATTAAACTGAGAGGGAAAAGTGAAGAGTCTCAGCAAAACATTTGGGTATTTGTCACCAGACCCAGATCGAGGAATAGAGCTTTGCTAAGCAATTTAATGGACTAAATAAATAGAAAACTTCGAGGATACAAAATAGGAATACGTTCACAGAAAAGACGAATTAAAACGCATTGAATAATAAATACGGGTAGCGTGGCGACGTAAACAAATAATATATTAATATCTTGAAACACTGCAACAAAGGATCCCCAAGTCACTTTCCAAATTGAGAGGCCCACATGGGTCTAACCTCGCCAAATGAGTTTTACAATAATAATAATAACAAATTGATCTCGAGCTTTAAATTACGTTATTAAAGACAATAGATAAGGAGNCATCTTGAAGGCAGGAAATCGAACCGAGGCAAGCAATTACAGAACACTAAGTCCAACTTCAGCAGTTTGCAAATTAGTTGCAAAATTAGTGGTCTACCGCCTACCAGATTTTCCAGAGTAAAGCCACAAATTTTTCGGGTGCGCAGTTTGGTTTCAGAGATCGTTACCCTCTGTGATTTGACATTGTTGGGGCTTTACCAAGTCGTTGCATAAATTAAACTGAGAGGGAAAAGTGAAGAGTCTCAGCAAAACATTTGGGTATTTGTCACCAGACCCTGATCGAGGAATAGAGCTTTGCTAAGCAATTTAATGGACCAAATAAATAGAAAACTTCGAGGATACAAAATAGGAATACGTTCACAGAAAAGACGAATTAAAACGCATTGAATAATAAATACGGGTAGCGTGGCGACGTAAACAAATAATATATTAATATCTTGAAACACTGCAACAAAGGATCCCCAAGTCACTTTCCAAATTGAGAGGCCCACATGGGTCTAACCTCGCCAAATGAGTTTTACAATAATAATAATAACAAATTGATCTCGAGCTTTAAATTACGTTATTAAAGACAATAGATAAGGAGACTTTCTTGTCTCGATGGCGCATGAATAAGGGCGGTATTAATTAATTTACTTCATATTGACCACACCCATTCTATTTAAGTGCTAGCAGTAACAAATGAACAATGTGAATTCGGTTTCAGCACTTTGAGGTCCAACCAAGTACCTTTAACGTACGAGGGCGAATCAAGTGAGTTAACAAGAGCCTCCACGCGCACAGCTCATTTCGCAGCCTCATGATATGGCACACATTACAATTCACTAGCACACGCTGCTTCTCAGCATAGTCCCCCTATTTATCCAAACAATTGTTCCACCGATACACCAACGCATCGACGTCAATAACTGAGGCGTTGACTGTGCGTGGATGAGTATTGTCTCGATATCAAATCAAATGACAAACATCAAATGCAAGTAACTTAGGAGATTCGTTCTCGTTAGAAGCTTAATGTTAGGGTTATAAAATGCTGCTAATGGCTCACCTATGCGTCGCAGCCTCACTGATTGAGCCGTTAAAATACGACGGACGCAGGGGCCAGGTCTCGACCATCTTTTGGTCGTTCTTTCCGAATAGCATCAGAGAATATAATAGAGTAGATTAGGTAAGGTGTTGATACACCCCCTGCCATACGCCACTGGCGACTTGCCGGGTAAAAATCTAAATCTTACTACAGGCCGGACTCAGCACTCTAAGTGACTTTTTTCTCTTTTTGGCCACTGAAGAAGCACTTTGTATAAATTCGGGACTGATGAAGTTCGGAATACCGTCCTTCACGGTCTTTACTCCAATGTCCTCAAAGCAGGCGTCCGATGCCTTGGCCTACTTGGTGGAACAAATATTTGGACGATTACAGTGACTACTTATGAAGTGAAATAGTTTGTGCTAGCGCCTTGTAATATGTATAATATTATGAGGCTCCAGAATGAATTGTATCCGCGTGATATCTCGTTAACTTACATTTTGACCCCCCTTCGTAAATGAGGATATACTTACACTCTTGTAAATCAATAAAAACTGAGAATGTAATTATAGCTTTTGATAATAGTTCTTATTATCTGGTATAGTTGAAGAATGAAGCCTGGTGGAACTTCATACTAAAGTGCACTAAGAAATTAGAATTTTGCATAAAAATGTATATTTAATTTGTATAACTCCACAATCTTCTTATGGACAGAAAATTACAATTTTTATTGCATAGTATAGTTGAAATATCGTATATGTAACATTGTTATAATTAAATCTAACCCAATATGAAGCAATGTATAAATACAACACTAAGATAGAGGAACGAGGATCTATCGTGAGTGACGTGAATCGTCACGACAAGCAATGTGTCATCTTTATACGATTATATTTTAAGAAACGACTGCGCACAAGCTGGAACGTGAGGTAGTATTTTAGATGAGAAGAAGAATCAATTCAAATAATCTGCGCTAGTAAAATAAATGGCCGCACCAGAATCGACCCAAAAAGACCACCTACGATGAATTTGAAAGATGATAAAACGCGAGAAAAGATTCCCGGCGTATCTGCTGTAGGAAGATTTCTCGGGTTTTCAACCGGGTTATGTCTGCGGATCAACATTTCGACCGCTCTCTCTGTAGCCTTCTTCAGGGCATAGATTCGCTTCTTCTTCGCCCTGAAGATGGCTACAGAGAGAGTGGACGAGATATCGGACTTATCCGCAGACAATACCCGGTTGAAAACCCCAGAAATCTTCCTACATGATAAAACGCCCTAAATCTATCCGCAAGCGTTTTTAATCTTGTAAAATCAATCAATCGAGGCGTAACTAGGATACCAATGTCAAAGAAACTCTCAAGAAGGAGAGACCAACTAGATTGAGCGTTAATTTTTTCAGAGAAAATAATCACCCTATCGGTAATTTCGTTATCCATCGTTTAAGTGATACCAAAAATTGGTCATTTCTAGAGGATTCTAGAGGCGCTGAAGATACATCGGTGATTTTTATAGTGGACTTTGGTGTACTATTTATAACTGTAGTGTTAATAATAATTCCGAGTTCATGAAATATGACTGAAGGAGATTTTTCTTGAGGAAAAATTCGCTTTACTGAGAATAAAATCCTGGCAATTTATATTTTCCTCGAAGTATGAGTATAGTGTAGCATAAGAACAATTACCATAAATATTTAGTAGAATAAGATGAGATAGGTAATGTGAACTAAGCGTTTCGCATTTTGTTGATGGCGGAAAATCCTATGATATATAATGACAACCTACTTTACGAAAAAAAAGTCGCACTATGGATCACACCAAGGGAATCCTTGTATGAGTCCAAAACTTATAAAGTACCACTACCCTTACTTGACGTGTTGATATAGCATGTAGATCAGAAAATTGTTTCTTTTAGTTCCTGCGTATTTGTGTAGGATAAATATCCTCTTCATAATCTCATTTTTGTTAATAAAGGAGTTCGATCAAACTATCGCTTTCTCGATTATTTTATCCATAATTGCTATAGGGAATCACGCAAATCTCGCCCAATATCGCGAAAGAGTCGAGCGGATAATTTTAACTCCGTAAAACCGTCTCAACTTTGACGAGCGAACGTTTCCGACCCAAATGCCTAGAGCGGAGGTTACTCACCTTCTTCGACAATTAAAGAAACTACGAAAACGGATAGATAAGAAGTAACCTTAGTGCTGGCCATCAAAATAGAACCTGACCGAGTTTAACCCCTGCATGGCGAAACTAGGCTTATGTTATCCCCATAAAAGGAGCTGTAATAAGATCGTAAAAAATACGTATAAAGGAAGACGCCATATTGCTTCACAAGTCCGGATGGCACCTGCAGACCGAGTGTCTTCGTTATATTTCCTAAGAACCTTCGAAAGGAGCCACTTTTCCGGGATATTTTACTGCTCGCTTTTTGTATTATTTACCAACTTGTGCGAAATTCCCCTTTATCTTGTTTGTGCGCTTTTTTTTAAGGGAACGAATCCCCCACCCTTTTACGACGAGGGTGAAGTAAATTGAAGTCGGAATGGTCGTAAAGAAGATGTAATTGAGCGCCAGACAAAGAGAGCGGATGAAGTAGTACTTGAAAGGAGTGGATTAAAGGAGGAGTGGGACCGGACGCATTTTAATGCGGCTTTTTTAATCTCTTAGGTATTTTTAATACTTGCGGAATATTCGGCTTCCTGAAATTCGAAGAGGCTTTCGTACGTGTAATAGCCCTTTGCACTGTTTCAGATAAGGGGCTAAAAGGAGAGTATGATTTTCGTAACGGTATTACGCCTCGAATTTTTTTTGATATGATTACTAAGGAGCAGCGTCGCAGTTATTAAAGAGTAATTTCTCCTTTCGGAATTCCATCTAATTCCTGTAATTAAAGTAGCTTCAAAGCTAGTCTAGTATGCATCCAGATTCTCCTCAAGATTATGTAACGGATTTAACAATGAGATTCAATAATGTCAGCCGGCGGACTACATCCATCTTAAGGAATGTGATCAGTTTCTATACATTCTTATGCAAGACAGAAGAGACATTTTCATCATAAAAGACCTCGAACATTCATTCCGTACATCGAACTATATTTCATTCAAGTTCTTTCCCGTCTCTCGCGGACTGCTTCGACCTCGCAGAATACGTTTGTTATCTGATCATGGAAACTGCTCTAAATTAGCATTTTGGATTTGTGAAATTTGCACGATAACTCTCTTACACCTTGCCTGAGCATTAAGGAATGGGATTCTCTTAGTATTTATGAATATCTTGAATTTTAACTGCAAGTGAATAATTCAAAAATGGAAAATGAGCGGAAGAAAGGTAAAAGAGCAACTCAAATCGCTATTTTCACATTTATGAGCAGTTCAGTTGCAATAATTTAGTAATAACATTTTTCTTTTAGCAAATGCAGGGAAATGGGCTGAATAATTGTCATGTAATCTCACTCAATTTTTATCTTCAAATTCGATTTTCGGTATGGAACAATCACTTCATAATATCAATGAAATTATCAGAACACAACTGATAAGTACTAATGATTATTTCCATTATTTCATTTCAGGAAGAGCCTCGATCATTCATTGGTTGCGGAAATTAAGACATCAACCTCTAAAATTCATAAGTAATTAATTAACTTGATTGATACTGGTAATGATGACAGTTTTACCACATTTAACATTGTTAATCAATGGGACAATTGACAGATGCTCATCGGAACAGATTATACCCACATATTACAATGCACACCAATTAATTTGCCATCGAATTACTGTCATTCCAATATAGGAATTATGCAATTGACTCTTACTTGATTATCTTTTCAAAATGTACAATTATCATAAAACATCGGTTATGTAATTAATAGCCAGTAATTCAAACAAACCTGTGAGGAAATCATTGATACAAATTACTGATATCCTAAAACCGTTGATAAATTTACATATGTCGAATACCGTTACTGATAATATCTTATTCATACTAGACTTTCACCAGTGCAAACAAAACGGAGGAGAGAGTCACACGCTCGATGTATTGATCTTACTGTCCCCTTAAAAAGGATAGGAAAATAAAATTTGTGGCTAACGCAGGCAAAGGAATTAAAGAAATGAGGCAAACCCGATACCTTTGGGGGACATGGGGGAAGTGCAGCATTTTACCCCCATAAATAAACAACCTTGCCTTTCCGATCAATAATCTCCATCTCCAGATAACACCGATTGTTTTATTTAAAGGAGGGAGCAGCGTAACGCCTTTTAGAATACAAAGAGATAAGGAGAGTCGACAGTTAAAAAAACTTTCCGCAAAAATTTTCTTTGGCTCCGATCTTCTGAAATAACACTTTTAAATCCTACTAATCTGTGCGGATAATCCCCCTAATCTTCCTTGCTCTGACTAAGAAAATTACAAGGCACTCATTTGCTTAAATTACGATCAGTAAATACCTCTGCTGAAGAAAGTTAATCCCGGCCGATACGAGAAAAACCCCTTATCTAATAGTCTTATTCTAACACCGGGAACGCTGTTGGCTTTGATTTTTAGCCTAGTTTAAAATTAAACCAGGCCATATTAAACGAAGGAAGAACGTAACCGATATTTTAATGCTCTTTCACGATCAGCTCTTTCTTGAAATAAGGCTTATCTAATACCCATAGTCTTTTATACCTTTCTCTTCCGTTTTCGATTAAAAGTACATGAAACGTTTCAAAATCACATAAGCTTCACCTATGCAAATAATTTTCCCTGAGTGAGACGTAATTATCATGTTCAGGATAGTAATTTGTTATCTATAATTGACAGCCTTTATACTGAGATCGAAATTTCTTACAAATATAAAAAATCGATGTTATGTTAATGCTGAGAGAGGACTTGAAGTAGATTAATTTGCCGGTTTATGGATACAATAAGATGACGGGCTCCTGGAATACCAAGTAGTAAACGCGTTTTACTTCAGTGAAAGCGGTTCCGGGTTCGATTTCCAGTGGAGACCTACGTGAGAAATGACCTCAGCTGTCGAAGCACTTTTAACAATACTACTATTACTACAATTCAATGACTCGGAACTTATTTCAACATTTCCAATACCTCTCTCTTCAAAAATCCGCAATTTCGTAAGAGATCTTTGATGATTTTTTCACTTTTGTTTTCCCTTATCTATTCATCCAAATTCTATTGGCCAACTTTAGGTTAAAATTGTATCAAACAATACTATCAATATTGTTAAAACGAATGCCTTAAAATTGAAAAAAATATTTCTGCTATAACGGCCTGATCAATGTTACGATATTGAGTCTGTATACGCCCATGGTCAGCCAATCTCTTCAAACGGTGATCCCCTAAGCTTGAAGTTGACCTAAATTTTAAATCTTTTCAATTAAAATTCACTTAACGTATCATGTTGTTTACCGGACGTTCTTGATCCAAAATGAACCATTTTTCGTCTTATAAAGAACCGTTTTTTTCAATACCTCTGTATTTCACTTAACGTATCATGTTGTTTACCGGACGTTCTTGGTCCAAAATGAACCATTTTTCCTCTTGTAAAGAACCGTTTTTGTCAATACCTCTGTATTTACCAAATTTTTGTATATTTGTATTTGCCTTACTATGCAAATTATACTTACTATACTTATTTTTGTATATTTGTATTTGCTTTACTATGCATATTTTTAGGTTTTCGAGTTTTCATGAAACCTCAAAAAATATAATTACTTTCATGTAAAGTATTTTCCGACATCTCAATCTGATAAGAGGACTGATAGAAATAATTTAATATAAAACGTACTTAGAAATTAGCAGTAACAAGGTGAAAAATATGTTATAATCGAAAATCCACTGATAAAGAAAAAATTAGGATCAGAGGGACTCTGACGGACGGAAATTTTTCCATTCTTACAATGCTATGAACTCATATTGGCTACTTTAATTGCATTAACCGAGATTCTGGGGAAATGTGAATAAATTCCGATTGAACGAAATTATTTTATGCACTACTTAAGCATGCAAACAATAAAAGTTTCAATCTCATCCTTTATAATCCATTATTTATATATTGTTTTGATTCATTACATGTAAAACCGAAATTACGAGTAAAGAGGCAATAAGCTCCCTAAGCGTAAGGGATTCCACTAAAGAATTTGCGAAGTGTAAATTAACGAGAATAAATATTACAGTTTGATCGTATGGATACTTGTGTTTATTGTACGCTCAATGTTCCCGCAGACTATCTGATCAAATTTTGTTGCCACTAAATGAGACGCATTTCGCCATTTCCTTAACTTGCCGGATAAATTTAATTTTCAGTCTTGAGTTTGGGGAGGACCTCAATTGTACCAATTGAAATTGAAGTGTCAAACTATAAATGGCCAAACTCGATTACGAACAAACAAAAGCAACGGAGGGTATTTTTGTAGCAGAATAGAAGTAGATTACTGTTGGGACTTGTTGGGACATTTTAGTTCTAAGGATTAGGGAAAGGTGAATAACATAGCCGGAAGATCCATGCAGCTGATTCCCAAGGAATAACAGGCGTGAAAAATAGCGACATGACTGGGACTCGAACCCAGGCCTCCCGCTTTCCGGGCAGGTATTCCACCATATCGCAAAAGCATTCCCATAATAGTGTGGAAGAGACGCGGCATGGTATTTAGTGGTTAGAATACCTGCCCGGAAAAGTTCTGTTGAAACTATTGCTTCTGTGAGATTGACAAACAAGCAAAATACTGTTAAGCGATACCGAAACAGAAAATAAAGAAAAGGTCTATCTTCAAACTTTTAAGGATAGCATTGGAGGAATTTACCAAATTCCAAATTAAACTTGAAGAGATTTGAATTCTCGCGCCGGTCTTACGTGAAGGCTTCAATGAAGAGTGCGATACTAATTCATTTAGCATACTTTGAATGTATTAACTACTTTTCAAGATTCTATCTACTTATTCAAGCCCTTATTTGAGTATTCATTCAGTGTATGGGTCCCTAAAAACAAATGTTGAATTCGGAATTTCGAAAAGTTACAACGGAAGGCGACGAAGGCAGTTTTTAAAGAATTGTTACTACATATCGGTGAGCGTTTTTCGTATGCTTCAGGACGCAGCGAATAAATCTCTAGAATATAAAAGATTTAAACAAAGGCTTAATTAACTTAATGAATTCAGAGAGATTGCGTTCTTAGAAGATGTAGCCGATGTTATGTTCCATCTCCTTGAAATAGGTTATTCTAATACAGCAAGAAAAATGAAGGAAATGTACTCTAAAACAAGAATTCGAGAATTTTTTCCGCGAACGATACATGAAAGTAACGGATCAGGGTAGTAGATTCATGGTGCATGTATCACCGGCCATATGCCGAAAGGCGACTTGCATGTTATATATGTATCTTTAGAATCAAAAAAATAACGCGCGCGAATTGGTAAGTTATAAATAAATAACGTCTTGATGCTAGGCGAAATTGAGACCTTTGAGTCTCTTCCTTCGTTTAACCCATCGTAAGTGTAAAAAAAGTGAATAAATTAATAATAAAAGTTAATTTAAGTCGATAAAAACTGAAAAGAGAAGAAAGATACCTATTAATTGTAATTAATATGAAGCTATTTAACATCGAATAGGAAATTTATTTTTTCAGCAGAACCTGGAATATTTATTCTAACGTAAGTATTCTTACTTATTTTGTAATATAACAAGCCATATTATTACATGATAAACTCATAATAGTATATAACATAATAATAATATTTGACGTGTTATTAACGTAACATAATGATAGTGAATAATAAACTTAAACAATACCTAACACTAAAGAATAAACTGGTAGAATCAACAGCTTTGGTTCTTCCGTCACACACGACAGATAATCGAACGAAGATTTAATAAAATGAGAATATTGTCTTTTTGTTGAGTATACTTACTATAAATAAATTCTAAACTAACAGGAAAAATTTTGTCTCAAATAAGTAATTAAAATTTTACCTCTCCACTATTTATTTATTTCTTGGTTAACATGGTTATACACAGTATGGGATATACAATATAGTATACAGCGACTATAGTTTTCTACAGTAACTCATCGGCAGGAAAAGAGAGAAAAAAGCTAGCAATGTATTAACTGATCCCAAAATTGGGCGGGGAGACAAAAAAGGGGCCATGGGCAAGACACGTCTGCTCAAAGTAGCGGTTTTTTTGTACCCTTTTGTACCTTATGATAAACAACTGTTCGATACCACGGTCGCCTCTGAATAAATACGCTATAATATGGTAAGAGTATCAACTACGCATTTTCTCCGTTATATATGGAACTTTTCAGAATATTCAAGGATTGGCCCCCTGAAAAAGTGGTCAATTTGTCAAACTTTCGAGAATATTTCAGCGGGAATACATTTCAGCGATTAATTTTTTCCTCTCTCGGTAACTTAAGACAGATTTAAGGATGAGATTCTAAGAAACATTAATAAGTGTCATCTGATCCTGAGTTCTCATACATACAGGAAGAGCCTCGAGCGGTAGGATCATCCCCAAGCGATTTAATTAGTCCCGTTACATCTATTTAAGTAATGAGGAAAGCACTCCAAGAAGAAAACCATAGGAAATGGAAATGAATATTTAAGACGAACGAGCAACAACGCGAAATCTTCCGGCGCACTTTTCTCTCGTCACCCTCGTTTGGAATAAATCTAATAAAAAAATGTCGACCGTTTAAAATTTACTTCCTTCTACGTATCACTATTGGATGGGATTCTTCAAAACGTGTTTTTTAGTCGAAAAAGTTTTGTTCCTAAACAGTCTGTGGATCTGCCACCTATATATCGACGAAATACTAAAATTGGGAACCGGGAAAAAGGAAAAATCGGGAGCGAAACTCGCTAGCAGTTGTGTCGGCAAATGAGGAGCCTGCACTCGGGGTTGAGAGTGGTGCGCGAATCTCCCGAACTAAAGTAGACAAGGATACTTCGGAGAAAATACGGAGGTAGCTGGCCAAGTAGGTCAATTCCACAAATAATCGGAGCGGGAGAAAGAGAGTGGTGCATAGGTGGATGACTTTTTCGATTCTACACTTTCCAAATCTCCCACACCGCTAACTTGATATCTGCCAATATGCAAGAAATACGCCATACAGCAGGAGGCTACTTGCTCAAAACTTCGACGCTGAAACCGTCCGTTAGGTTTGAAATGTGTCGATTCCCTCAGACTCCGATGAAACAGACTTGGAGCGAAATTCAGGTAAGAAAATCAACTTCCTCTTCCGCAAAAAATACCACAGCGAAGAAAATAACGATTGGGAAAATAATCGCTGAAATATAAAAAAAAAACTTTTGTAAATGATCTCTTGCATTCCCGGTGCATTTCTCGGCTGGAGGCCTGTCGGGATTTTAATCGAAGAAACAACCCGGCTGGAATCCCGAGAAGCATTCATCCTAAAAATCTTTTAATTCCTCCCCGAGTACTTGCTTGAATTAACGGCTTGAGCTTACATTGCTCCCTTTATACTTCCCTTTAAAAACGACCGTTCGTTTTATTCAACCTTTCGCTTTGTCTTAGCTGGCATATAGGCAAGTGGTATCTTCATAGTTTCTTGCTATTTCAACTACATTTTCTGACTCCAGTACCATTTGTAAAGTTAGCATATACATAGGTATCAACTAAAGGACTCATCAAGAGAAGTTTCCTGACTTATATTTCGCAGTTTAGAGGAATTAAATACGATTAAAATGAATAATTTTACACATTCATTTATGATAATGCTTAAATTTCGATTTATGTTAAAAGAAGGGAATGACAATGAATTCAAAATTATTTACGGTCATACTTTACCCTAATTTCCATAGTTTGAATTTAGACCAGCACCTCTGATATATATCTCCAGATTTTAAGCTTCAAATTTTAATAATTGCGACTATAAATTTATGAAGAAGAAGTTGTCATTTTAATCATCAGAATGCTTACATGTATGATATCCTAAGTCTTTGAAGACACACTCGAAATCTAATACCTACTTCTGGTCATCTTTCTTCGATTAAATTATGCTTTTTACGAGATCTTTGTTAAAATTTTAATTCCGATAATTAATTAATACATGCGCCAATGTGATAAAATTATAGAGACAGAAAATCTCATTTACTGATTCATTGAGGAACGGAAATCTGCATGCGAGTGCCTTTGTCAACATGTACGTTTATTTTCAAAGGGGAGTCTAGCGCCGTTCAGTAAACAAAGGTAATCGAAACGAGTTCGCACAGCAACTTAATCTATACCACACTACACAGAGCCCTAATTAATTACTTTAGCAAGGTAGCGGTTCTCTTCCGCCTATTCGCAATTTGGAAACTTGAAGGAATAGGAGCACCGATGGAACGATACAATTCCCAAAATTGCCGAAAAGGCTATTTCGATGGTGGAAATACTGCGAAGGGAATGCGGAATAAAACCGATACATCGTTCTATAGGAGCTAACGAGGCCGAAACGTAGCAATCGGATGAGGGAAGTGTCTCCAGAAACGAAGAAATTAATAAAATACGGGCTCTATCCAGACCTCGGCACACACTCCAGCAGTAAGGCCTTTACTATTTGTATTATGTTCCATCTAGCTCCACGATACTCAAAGATCTTTCCTAAAAACCAAGCTTCACGGTGATGTTTTATCAAATAGTCACGATCCGGAAATCCATGTTTCACGGTTCATTGATTTTTCCAGACATTACTTGGCAATTTGGGTTTCTGTAATGTTTGAATCTTAACTGTAAGATTGATATTAATTCGCGGTATTGTGTATTTTTTACTAACCATAGAAATTCAATCACACTTTTATCTAGCCCAAACAAATCCATACCCAAGTAAATGGCATCCCTAATCAAACGTAATGAAACAGCATAATCAGAGGCTATCTCAGCTCAGTACGATAAATACCACTGGTAAATAGTTTCATATTTCAGAAAGGCCATCCTTATGATGGTGTGACCCCCCACGGAAACCACGGTCGTTTGAATAAATTACCTGTTTTCAGTATAACCTTATTTCTTTTTGAGATATTTAAAATGACGGTCCACCAGGTTTTAGTTGAAACAGTTAATATTTTCATGACTAAGAGATATGTATGTACTTCGGAAATCTTATCCCCATTATCTTCACATACCGCACTTAATATATGACCTTCGGCAATAGCTGCCTAATTTGTCTGATGCAATGATCAGCTCTTTGGTTTCATAGTAAACATACAGACATGCATTGTTTAAAAGATGTGTTTAAACCACTACCTCTTTTTCATGTTTTAAACTGCAATTTTAAAGACATTTGCATTATCGCTTTATTAGATTATTAAATTCAATAAATACATAAGGAATAATTTCATTCCATAATAGTGTCAGATCTGTTCAATTTCGTTTCCTTTGCGATCCATGAAGCGTATTGCTTTCGACACCTTTGTTGGCCGGTTGCGTCTGAGGACCGTGGCGGTGGAGTGTGCCGCTCAGTTGGAGCCACCTCTCCCTTGGTATATGCCAAGCATGTATACATCATCCCAAAACACATAAGAGATTTTTCTATGAAACAGCTCTATTAATTAAACCTATGCGGAGAGTTATAGATCCGGGTTCGATTCCCGGTCTTATCAAACTTTCCTACCTCCATTTATCCTGTTGGTTCACATATTTACATCCGCAGCTCACGAGGTGTTCATTACCCCTCAGCGCCTTCTATAGATTCTTAAGTTCGATATACTTCTCCAAAACGTCCGCGGCAGAAAACCTTAAAATTTCGTTTCTGTCCTAATTTCATATGCAAGAAAATTCAATCGTTCATAAACAATACGCGTCCAGACAGTTATATAAGATTTTATTTTCTCGCGCTGGAGTTTATGTGACGAAAAGAGACTACAACAAAACAAGACTGCCTTAAAGATTTCATCCAAATCCCTTCCAAACCCGACGTCCGAGGCAAAGGCAGACACTCCGAAAAATTTGATTCGGAAAAGCTTTATTTGGGAAAGGGAACAGCGTCCGCTCCTCGTGCGTGCAACGGAAAGGGCAGAGAGACAACCGTATCCTAAACCCCGCAATCATCTTATCTCCCACACGCACGTTCTCTTTCTCTCGCTAAAGTTTAGGCAGAGAGAGGGAGGAAAAAACCGACAGTGTCCCTCAAAATTAGTTTCCTTCGTGTCGCCAGCGTTCCAACGTTTTTGCCATAATAACGACCCGACTCTCTTCCGCTGAGATAGCCCTTCTCTCGCTCGCAACTTCTACACCATCCGCCACGGATGGCCTCTCTCTTTGAAGCTCTTATGACTGCCGCATGAGCGTGCGACTGCATATGAAGACTACCCTCCCCAGAGAGATCCAAACACCAGCGGAAAGGAATTAAAGGGTAGCAATGGTGTTTTCCAGCGGGGATTTTTTCCGCTCCCGGGAAATTTGAACGAGTTTTATTTCCCGGTGAGGAATAACAAAAGGGGTTGTGATCGCTCCCTACTACCTAACGAGGAGAAAAATTTCTTAGTTTGCCACCACTCATGGCGTCGCTGGAAATAAAATCGAATATTCTGAGTGGATAGCCAGATTAGAAAACAGATGGAATTGAAGTACAGTATATAAGATCCAAAATGCTCCTTAAGCTTTTCTCGCACATTTCCACGAGATGATTCCAAGAGTTCTCAGAAAGACGGGATTCGGAATTTTCGGAGATCCATCTGCTACGAGATACAATCAGGATTTCAACAATTGTCTATCTTCACGGAATGAATAGGCAGATGTTTATGGTGATGATAAATAGTAATAAATTCCGTTTCAGTATTAATATCTAAGGCCAGATGCCCTTCCCGCAATCATACTTGGGGAAAACTCTGGTTCCGCTTGGATCGAACCCAGGACCACAAAGGTGGTCGTCATAGTAATTAAACAAAAGGATTCCCTAACAAGAATATTGATACGTTGTGCCTAATTTATTAGGTAAAGGAACACGGCTGTGGTAAGACATTAGGGTTTGAAAAAAACTCCTAAAAGTTTGCAAGCAAACTCACCGAATGAAAATTACAACCAGGTGGTTAGGGTTCTACATGGTCGCGCTTTGCAAGTATCGTTCTCAATTAGTATTTTGGCACCTACGTTGCAATCTTCTCTCCTGAAGATTAGTTAGTCTGCTCGTAAACGACGGCTTCTCTTCCAAAAGTCTAACGACGTAGAGTCTATCTAATTGCGTCAGTATGTTTTAGAAATTGAAGACCATTTTAACTTTTTCTTTAGTCTGTGAAGCTGCATTATAAATTATTGGTTAACATTTTATGCGCTATATTTAGCTATATTGTGCCCTTGACGAGCTTTTGTGCCTTGTACTTTTCGTTTTATAGGACGCGAAGGCTCGTGAAATACATATATCTATCCTGAAACAAAATGAAAACGAAAAATATTCCAATATATTTTGCTAATTTTTTGGGATATCTTCCAATCTATTTCTTATAAATGAGCCAAAGTCATCGTATTCAAGAAAGGTTAAGCCGAACTAGAAACATTCGTTTCCTGAGGGAGTTTAACGGAGAAAGATTTATAGTTCGAAACATTCTTTTTACCGCGATCTGGGAATTTTAAACACTACTACCCACCCAAAACCCTAATACGTCAGACCAAAGAATCGAAAAACTGAATTAAATCTAACTAAAAACCAAATCTAATTGGTAATAACATTTAGGAATCTTAGTCAGTGCGGGATGGAGAATAAAGAGTATCTTCCTGCAATTGCCCACCAAATATAAGAAAATCACCGTAAAAAAATAAAGAAATAGGCCATTAACTGTATGACGTATACTTCCATCGATTGAGACTCTATAGTAAGCATGTCTTCGTGGCGGGAAAAACATCTCAGAAAGGCCCATTTCCAAGAAGGCCGAAGCGATATCCTATTCATTTATCACCCGATCATCTATTTTTATCCCTGCTGTATCATAATCGCTAGATCTGTTTTCCACAGTAAGGGAAGATTGTGGGATAGCTGAAGATGGCCCATAAACTGGTATTTTTAATAGAAGAAGATTTTCCGCATGGGGTCTATGGAAGGAGTTTCGAAGTGCTAATGGCCACAGAATTTGATTCAAGTAAATTACGTACTACTTCAACCCAGGTGTATATAACTTCTTCCACTGCACCAATTTCTACTGGAAACATAAGAAAGCCATTTCAAAGTAGATTTTATCAACGCTATGCATTACTTAATGTACTCAATATATAAATATTGGTACAAGAAATCCACCTCAAAACATACAATCAATTAGTTGATTATCCTAACGCATAAGAATGATTAATAATAATAATAATAATAAAGCGTCTTTATTTACGGGCGAGATTGAGACTAATTAGTCTCTTCTTACATCTAACCCTTAGTCATTGTACATAGAAAGGAAAAGGTATTGGGAGTTAAACTAAAAAGAAGGCAATAAAAGAAGAAACTACTATATGGGTTTTTTTAAAAAACCCATATAAGTATAACCCATACCCTAAGTCTGCACTTAGGAAAAAAAAAATAAACTAAAACCCTGCAGGAAAACACCCACGTGAAGGGGGGCGTGAAAAACCTGCGAATTAATGATTGATGGAAATAGGAATCTCAAATTACTTCCGCTTTAATGATTAGAACGATCGCAGACACAAATGAAGACCACAAACATTCACGCACAGAAAAACCCGGCTAGTTAGGACTCGAACCCAGGACCTCAGTGCTAGAAAGCTAGTGCACTAACCGAGGTCAGCAATCGTTTCATTGGCCCCTGTGTTAATGTATCTCATTAATTGTTTCAAAAGAGCAAAAACTTCAATCAAACTTAAGTATGAAGCACGTTTTTCTCGATATAACTTGCTGTTAAATTTGATTTTTATGGGCAACTTTCATCGATTATCTTTATATATTTTGTTTATAAAGCTAATATCCCCTTCTATACCGGAATTATATTATTAAAATAAGCTATTTATATTTATATAATAAGAGCACTGGCTATCTGGCTATGTGCCAGTTATTGAGTAGAATAGAGTATAAATTCCACTACACTTGAAATATCTATGCAGAATAGTACCATGGGAAATGTCTAGACGCCCACCCAGAATTGAAAAAAAGTCCTCGGCAAAATCTCGGTATGGAAAGAAACAAGCAAAGCAATAACCTGAATTCACTTCTGCAAAAATATCCTTAAGCTCCTGCGCTAGATTCGCCAGATTTTAATTTCGAATTCACGAGATAGAGAACAAAGTTTTTCAATAAAAATCTGACAAAATAGGAATATTCAATATTTTAGAGTTCAATATGCCCACGCGCTTCAGAATTTGAATTTGCCTTACGAAATTGAATTTAACAAGAGAAACAAGATTTGAGAAAATCCGAACTTAGTAGTTTGGTATCAGTTCATTTCAATTTGCATTATTTATTAATTTATAAATAAAGGCTGCGAGAATAGTAGGAGCAAACCAAAGTTGATAATCGGAACTTATAAAAGAGCCCAATACCGCTTACATGCAAAGTATACAATTTTAAGCGATGCAACTATGATTCAAATGGGTATAAAACTTAAAAAAGACCTTGGGGGATATACCAGAGCTCACGCGGTGACCAGATCAAGAAAACATTCAAACTCTGGGGAAACCACCACCGAGAAGAACCCAATACTTATTTCAATAGCTGAGGGAATAGAAGAATACAGTGAAACTTTTAGAACGGTAACGGTTTTCTCCATTTGGTCACCGCTTCTGAGCACTCTAACAGCTACAGTAGTACTTGAATATCTGCTTTGATAATACGTGTGTACAATTTCCTCTCTCACAGCATCAATAGGCTGTGCTTATGAAAACTAGTGACATTTTCTGTATCCCGAAAGACAACGGGATAAGAGAAGGACGTAAGGAACATTCATATCCCGGTACTCCTTTGCAACTATGGCCTCTGCTAACACGCCGCTGGAAGAAGACGCAATAGTAGTATTAGTAGTCTTGTTAAAACTGCTTCGACAACTAAGATCATTTCGTGAAGACGCAAAACCTCGTGCAATAGGACATAAATCTTCAGGAATCGAGAACGGGAATCGCTCTTTCCCGGGATTCTCGAGAATTCCCGAGTAATATCAGTTTGCAATTCCTTTAGAATCCCCAAGGAAGGGAGACGAAATATTCTCGAGTGCTCCTAGAGAAGGAGAAGACGGAGAAAGCCCTGTTCTTCCAAACCTCATCCCCGCAAACTCTCGGTTCAGACCCAATCTTCCACCGTGTACTTCTTCGGCTCGTAAAAATGGCCCAGGACTTTACGTTACTGCAGAATATTAAGGATGAGAGTCAATAAGGACTGCCGTGGCTGGCGGAGGGAAAAAGGGGGAAAAGGAATAAACGTTTGCGGAGGACTCCTCCTGTGAGTATGCGGTTCTCTCCCACTTTCTGCTGGGAAAAAAAGAGGAGGATGTTGACCCAGTCGCCCGAGAAGCTAATGGATTATAATTCCGGACGGTTGATTAAGGCCCGAGCTGTGACTCGGTTGTTCCACCGCGCCGAGCAAAAATGCCAGCAGCAATTAAAAGGTCTAAATAATTTGCCTGAAATTGCTTTCCTTTGTGTCAATAAGAAGGAGTTTTTCGTAAAAGGAACTCGCTTTTTAAGGGAACCGGGATGAAATGAAAGAATTGCGTCCATCGGTTGGTGGAGAGAAAACTGTTAACATTTGCCGGTGTCGTTTTTTTCGGGGGTGAATACGTTTTGGAGTCGGTGAAAGCGGAAAATTTTACTCTATTCGCGAGATTAATTAAAATTTCGGCGAATCAAAATGGAGCAGTAATATTTCCGTTGCTTTAATTTAGCGAAACTTTGACACTCCTTGCTGATATTGATGGCAGAATCATTTACGTACGCATCTGTATGTGGAACGCGTATAAGTATTTCTAGTCAGTAACTACCGCATTCAAAGGAATAAATTCCTATCTATTATCTCCCTTTCAGCGAAAACATCCTCCCTCCAAGTCGCCTTCATTATAAACTTTCAATGCGAAAGGACGAAAAAATTACCATTCGACTTCTGAATTCGAAGATGTCAGCCACGGTTTTTACTTGCCGTTGTGACCAGAATGAATGAAACGCAGTATCATGTATTCTAAAATTCTAATATATTTTTTAACTAATGTGATAGTATAAAGCATGTGGATTTCTGAAACACAGGCAAATTTTCAGATAGAACTAGAAATGTACACCCCTTAAAAGTTGGACATACCGGGTAACTAATGAAGAAATACATCTAAGAGGATAGGAGAGAATAAACCTATAGAAACCTGTAAAAAAAAACCTAAGGTGATATCTTAGGAAAAAATATCCACAGCAGGAAAACACCCTCAGAGAAGGGGGTTTGAAAAACCTGCGCAAACCTACTGATAGTTCATGCTGAAAGATGTTTAAGAAATCTGTGTATAAGAAGGAAATTACAAAATCAATAGTAATATAACAAAATTACAAATTAATAATAAAATAAAATCATAAACAGGAAAAACTGCAATAATAAACCATGAGGAAATAATTGATAAAACAGAAACATCAGATAAAACATTCAAACGAAATTACAAAAATAAAATAACATAAAAAAGTGGTAACTGCAAGAATACACTATGAGAAACTGGTAAATATCGAATAACGAGAGAATATAGAAAATGACACTTACTAAAAAGACATGAAAAATGTAACAGTTAATTAAAATAGTACATTAGATAGCTTAGAGATTTGCAACAACCCAATCTGCGAATTATTAACCTGATAATGATAATATGTAAATTATCTTACTCCTTAGCAGAATGCATCCCGACAATTGGGGAACATTCACTAGATAAAAAATGCCGCGAAAACAAACCTTAATATCCAAACGTTTTTAGCGGCATTTTTATCCAGTGAATGTTCCCCAATTGTCGGGATGCACATGGCTAAGGAGTATAATATCTTACATGACTCATCTGCAACAGCCGTGCTCCTCATTGTGATTGACCATGATTATGATGGGTGCACTTTCGTATATTTCTGTTGAATAAATACAGAGCAGTATCACCCAAAACTTTGCCGCACACAAATCCACACCCTTTTTGGTTTTAGTCTAATATCAATTTAAAAACTGCCTTTCGTAGAGTAAAATGTTCCAGAACTTCAATGACAGATTCCCATTAATTAAAAGAGAATAAATTCAGCGTATCTATTATGTAAGATTTTAAAGAATACGATACCCTCAAGATTTATACGGCTGATTAAAAGATATATTAGTCATTTGTCCTTGAAATCTTTCAACGTTTTTTACATCCAAAGTTATTTTGGGTTGACTACGAAAAGTACATATGCTAAACTTTAGCTTACAACTTAGGCTGAAATTTGTCCAAGTTCGCTAAATATATTCTTTTAGTTGACTTTCCTCATAATTTTGATAATAAGCGGTTTCAAAGAATTTAACCAATTTGTACCGCTAAATCCAAATCCAAAACAAAGAGCCAAATCTCACTGCCTAATCTTTAAACAAAACAAACATTCTTTTCGCCTCTGATTCGGAATCTTTGACTCTTGTATGCGTGAATGCCATTCGAATTGCAACGCTAAATAACCATTCCCTCAAAATGTTTCCACACAATTTGAAGCAGCATTTCATTAATGAACGTAATGAAATAGCGCATTCCTGAATACAGTATTCGTATGACTCAAAATGAAAGCGGATTTAGGTCATTCTTTTAACTTTCTAAGCTTTAGTAGCATTTCCGTCGCACTGCCGAATATTCAATTAATGCCTCCCATGATAAATAATAATGGACAAGCAATTAATGCTCCTCGTATTAAAGCGAAACATGACAAAAAAATGGAAGGTAATAAAATGTAATGTTAAAGTTCATATAAATATATTATTCAAATACCGCTCCGAAACCATTATCACCCTGCCTCCTTCATCAGAGACTACTGCGCAAAACTGCACTAAAACTCCCTTCGGTAATTAAGTTCCTTTCAAAAATGTTTCGTTCGGGTCAGGGCAATTAACGGATCAATCCCTGGAGAGGGAGAGGGCAACACGGAAAAAATTAGCACACACCCCGCTGGTGAAGTTTACTCACTCCCGATGGCGCGGGAAATGAAATTCCATAAATGGTGAACCCACAAAAAAACACAAGAGCCTCGCCGTACTCAATTTCACGCCATCGCGATCCTCATGCCGGTAGGGCAAAAAAATGAAGGTAGGAATCCGTGTTCTTGATATCTGGAAGCGTGGGGGTACAGAACGCTATCCGTGTTCTTGATACCGACGCATTCAGAAGAGTGGGTGCGCTGAATGCAGGTACGAAAGCCGACTAGGAGAGCCAGAAACAAGATCGCGCCGGGCCCGACGGATAAGGATGCGATCTCCGAAGCGGAAGACGCGAATGCGACGAAAATTTACGATTCCGAATTACGGATAAAAATTCCGCCTCCCTTGCGGGAAACGGCTTAAGGTACTGGAAGTGGCCTTAACGTTCGCCCGTGCCTTGGATTTTTGCGACGGCATCCTGTCCCATCCTTCCCGCCGGATAGGGAGACTTTTCTCCCGACGTCCACCCCTTATTCCATCGGTAAAAACGAAGAAAGCCGCACCCCCTTGCATTCCGTGCCGTTACACAATATTCGAACACCTTGAGGCGAATGCAATATCCTCGGATGGCGAGTGCGTGTGGGCGGGAGAGACGGTTAGAAAAAGTCAGCAAAAGGGTCCCTTGAATGTAGAAAGATGGAAATTCCTTAAGTTTTCCCAACTCTGAATTATGAGATGGAAAATAATTCGGATATTCTAAGACGTTACGTTGAGTTAAAGGGGAAGTAATGTGTACGCAGATTCGGTCAAAGTCTTCACTGGGGAGAAGTGTTAGACATATTCCGCATGCTATTACTCATTTTAGTACGTATTTAGAGTGAAATCGATCTTCGATAATGATGAGCCAACTTAGGTTTTACGACGCGCCACTAGAAAATTTATATGGAGGATGATCCCGGATCCTGACCCTATGAATCACGCTCGGCTTTGAAACGACGTCCAAAGCAGGAGTGCTCTAACAAAACGCGTAAGAGCACAATGATATGCTAGACACACCGAATCTATACCAGCGCATCTGCCACTCCCTTAAAGAACCATAAAGTATATCCTCAAAAATAGGTCGACATCCTCTGTGTGACTATCCCCCAAATATTAAATGAAGATTTCTATATTTTACGTAGCTAGTGCATAAGTGGGCTCTAGCTTTCACTGCATTATCAAATATAGCTGAGTTAATTTCAGCGGATTGTTCATTTATATTCATTGGAAATGTTTTAAATTGCATATTCTATAAGTAATAAAGGTTGTAAGAGATAAACTTTAACATTGAAAATTCAACGACAATCTCGTATTAGTCAAGATGATATTTTAGCCAACTTCAGGTGAAAGCGTGCGGGCCACCTTCGATATTTTAATTTTCCGTTCTTAAGTAATCTGAATAAATCATCCCATCTATCTGTTAAACTAGAAATTGCTGCCTCCATAAAACGGACAATAAGAAATTCGTCTTTCTGTGTTTAGGACCAACTCAGGCCGCAAAGGCATGTGTATAAATTGAAATTTAACCCTCCAAAATGTTGTTTCATCTCCTATTTTAGCACTTATCTAATCTAATAAAACATGATTTTAACTTATAGCAAATATCTCGAGAACAGATTTACTTCGATTTTCCAAACCCCTTCTTGTTTGCTTTCAAAGCTCCTTCTAAACAACAATACACATAGTACGCAGTTCTGTAAAAGGAGGACTTCTGATACTTAGAAAAAGACGCAAAAAATCGAACATATTTGGCAACAATTAAAAAAGGAATAATGATACTCTTCTGACCTGAAGATGGCCTCTATGGAAGATACCGAAACGTTGACCATCATGGATGACCTCACTCGGCTGAAATCCCGAGAACTCTTCTTTCATCGAATAACGATAGTGTTACCATTGTAGAAAATCATAAGAAACTATGCAACAAATTATCCCAAACGACATATCTAAATAATCTGGTAAGATAGCTACATTAGATAGAACAACAACCCGTCATGTAAAATACTTGTGTTCTATTCCCGATTCTACCAAAGGTTTATGATGCTCGTTGTTCCTTAGAAATTACGGATAATACTATATCTCTTTTGTGGGCTACAATACCTTTCGCAAACCGAATCTGGCCCGCTGAACGCGTTTTAGAGACCTTCGACCAAAACAACGCTTTGAATACGATAGGGATGAAACCCGCAATATCCCCTAGCTCTTCATGGAATTCTTCAATAAGGTAGCGTTGATTCTGATTTGTCGAATCTAAAATCAGCAGTTCTTTAGTAGAAGTTGTTTCAAACACGAGAAAAATCGGGAATTTGTTAATCCATTATCAATTTTAAAGCTTAGTGTCGGAAATAAATTTGTCTGAAGCAGAGAGTAGAATGGAGTATTTTCGAGGTCACTTTACAGAATTTGAAGAAGCTAGAAAGGCTATCAGAAGGAAAATCATAACGTAAGTATTAATCATTATCGTGTTATTATCTCTGCCTTGGGTTTTAATTAACGTATTGTTAACTGAGAATTTTATGAGTTACGATGAGCTCTAAAAAATCAAGAAATAGTAATTAAGTTCGTTTGAAATATTATATCATAGGCTCAACTGACGAAACTTTGCTTTCTTACTCAATAAGACACTAGTTTCGTAAAATTAGGACGAAATCAATCACCTTTAATCACTATGATGGATTGGATAATCGCTGACCCTAGCCCGCGCTATATCGTCAGCAGCGCTGAATTTGAGGTACACTTTAATGGTGTACCTCGAACAAGAAATGAAGCAGAGGATGAAATTCAACTCAGGACCCATTAGCTTTTCTTTTGTAAACAACTTCATCAATAGACTTCCGCTAAAGAATAAATAACAAACAATCTGAAATTGACTTTGGAAATGGGATCTCATTATCTTTACTGCATGTATCATCCATCATACTACAAGTTTACTTTCCTACGTATAACGCATTTTAACGTCGCCAATTCTCGAGCTCACTTCGGGTGGGAAAAATACGAAGTGTTCCACTTCGCATTTCAGGTCGTAACGAATAGTTGAAAGGAATAAACACAGCCAAGGGAAGCTCATCGGATATCGATTTTTGCCTCGTTCTTCTAAGGCGCATAAAAATCACTTGAATTACAGATTCCCCTCATCATCACTTGATATGTGGAATTTTGGAATAAATGATTTCATGATCGGCAAAAATGGGAAATCTGATTTGCTGATGTTAAAAATATAAATATTCTGAGATTTTGAGAAAGGTTCGATCAAGACCTTACGAGTAAGTTTCAAAAGAATAAAATATTGTGTGAGAGAATTCCTTTCCCCCCAAGGATGGCACAGTAATCCGAATTTTGTTTTCTACATCACAGACTGTCCCAGGAGTACGTCTGAAGCTGAACTTCAAGTGTTTCTTTTATCTAGCAGCGAAAAAGTACATTAGGCACAAACATTATGATCCGTTTGCACCGCATAACTGAATTCAATCCTATATTTGATTAAAGAGGGACAGTAGTGCACCGTAGGGAGTCGAAGTATGCTAAGCGTTCATCAAACGTATGTGCACAGCTTTAGCAGGACTATGCAAAAAATCACTGGTAACAAATAAGAATTAAAGCGATTTTTTACAATCTAATTTAAATTAATTACGATTTACGGTCACAATTTTTCATACCTCTCCAAAATCTAAATAAAATGTTTTTGTGAAAGAAAAAAAGGTTCCCACGTCCAATAAGTAAATTTACTTTCTATCTAATTTTTAAATAACCATTCGAAAACACATCGCGATATCACTCCGTTTTTTCCGTCAGTATACAAAATCATTCCGCGAATATTTATCTATGTATGATTATTTGTATATTTTGTTTGAATAGTGGAATGTACTCGTTAAATATTAGCTCTAAGTTAGACCAATTTCCCGTAATTCAATTAATTAGATACTATTAAACTGCAACATGCGGCCCAAAGGCGCTTCGTCGATGAGTACTTTTTGCGGCAATGGAATTTCTAAATTGATTACACGAATGGTAAGAGTTAGTCTCTCCACCTACCCGAGACAGTCAAATATTCCATTTTCTTCTTTTTACCATGCGTGGGTTTTTTATACAAGGAAGAGAGAGATGTATTTAAAAGGAGATTGCCGATTCGAGTTTCATTATAACTAAAACAACTTTCAGAGGTTGAGGCGGGTCGTTATAGGAATCCATTACGGGTAAGGAAACTTGGTGTGATATTTCTTCCACAAAATATTATTTTCTATTTTTTTTAACGAAAAAAGCATTTGGACGAAGGTTTCTGATTCCGACGAATTAATTTCGAATTTTTAAACGATGATGATTACCATAATCATCCCTCAGTACTAATCGTTTTTACTTAAAAAACAAAAAGTAAATCTTGGGTAAAAGTGCCTCTCAAAGTTTTCTTTTTCGCTAAATAAAGCCTTAAACTATTCCTGAAAGAGAAGAGATGAGTCTTATCCCCTTCTCGATGTATTATGATGGCGAACTACCTATACAATTTACCTATGGAAACGAAAAATTGAGTGTAGTCAATGTCTCTCGGTTGTAACAGTAAAAAAATAACATTTCGTAGTTAAATTGAAATGTTTATCCGTCAACAGTTCTAAAAAATGAATCTATACTTATAAATTATAAGGAACATACAGTAGATGCAGGCGAATACGATCAGCCGTTACATTTTATATTAACTTCGTTCACGATAATATGTACAAAGAATCTACTCTTCTACAAAAGTAGGAAAATTGACCGGTACATGAATTAAATTACGCGTAACTTAGACCTTCCGTGATATGATAACGATTTTATTGAGCTAAGTTGGAACTATAAAATTCCATCAGGTATTCTGTCATACTCTATCATATATAAAAATGCCCTATAATAAACAAGACATGGATGTAAATGAGTTTACATCCCACAAGAGATCAAACCAAGAGTTATAAGAAAAGTATGAGAAAATCTCAACAACGATTAAGAAAAGGCGAATGACTTTCTAGGCCTTAAAAGAATGAAACCGCCGAGAATGGCAAACAAGATCTTCCCCTTCCAGGAGAATAGGAAGACAAAAGTCCCATGGGTGAAGGAAGTCCATGAAGATCTACGAAAATGTGATCGAGGCAGAAGATAAAGGAAGCAGAGTAATGTTCCGAAAGAAGATAGCAGAGGTGAAAGATCTTTCCGAAGAAAAGCAAAGAAGAACCAAAAGGGTATTCTCAGAAGAAGAACGAGCAAGAGTGAGTCAGAGAAGGAAAGAATAATAGCGTAAGAGAAAGGAAAAAAATGGCTAAGTGAAGAAAGTCCTGTATTCGAAGTCACAATAGATGACTGAAACGAAAATACATAAATAAGTAGAAACACGACCTGGATGGTCATTCCGATCGACAAAATCTCGCAAAAGAATCACCTGTAACTGAAACAATACCGTAAATGTATTTGGATTTGCATCAATTTAATTAGATAACCGGAGAGCAATCAAATGCAAAACCCTCCTCAATATGGGCAAGAGATGAGGACTGTAATTACCTAAAATGTGAATTTTCAGACTACAGGACTACTCAAACTTGTTAATCTAATACACGTAAAAACCGAGACAAAAGGGTATATCCGCAGAGAAGATTCGAAATCCTTTCGCTCTTATTTGAAATGTAAATGCAGAATGCGAAAACTAACTTGCGATTAAGTTCTTTGGACTTTTATTTCTTTCACTGCCGGCGCACTTTGGTGGGAGAAGGAAATTTCGAGAAATCGCAGCTCTAAGGGTGAAATAGGAATAGCTCTTCGCATGTTAAAGAGTCCCAAAAGTGCTTCACATTTTTAGAAATTACCGAGAATGCAAAACTTAGCCTTCGAAAGTTTCCTAAAAATAATATTATCTGTGTGATTATTCAATATAACTAATTTTGTGCGATCTGAGACGCTTTCAATAATTTAACCTTTATTTTCTGCATTAATTGCGAAAATTATACCGATATCCAAACTTTCCGATGAAACCATGAGAAGTTCTAGAAGGATATATTTTTCTACAGACTTAGGGATGAAATTTTCCAACAAAGTGAAGGATGGCAGAAAATTGTAAAACAAAACGGTTCTTAGCTAAATTAATATCCATTTAAGTAAATTCAATATTTTTCTAATTTTCTATTAACAAATGGCTTACATTTTCTTATGTCCGAATGATTTTTAGAATATAAAAGAGTAACTGAAAGTTTTCTAATATTCGCCAAAGTAATAAATTGTAATTTTTTATTTACTATTAATAT
>KZ308163.1:1263539-1277875 GCA_000376725.2 Ladona fulva
CTCTTGAGCCTATCAATTGTTCCGATCCTCAATATCATTTCAAACCTATTAATCATTCCATTTTTCACAATTTCCTTCGCATTTTTCGCTCTAAACATCCGAAATATTAATCCATATTCACGCTCTACGGCGAGGTTAAAACTCCGCTTTAGCCGAGGTCATTTGTCACCGTCTTTAATATCGCTAAACCTGGTTACACAGGTCTGCTTTTGATGCATGAAAACTCAGACGGCGCACTGCACAATGCCGTATCTGTATGCGAACTCTTCTGTATACAATTCTATAAATACCAGCAGACAGAAAATGCGAGCTTAAGGTGCAGTCATCCATCTCGGGAAAGATAAATAATTCAACTTGCACAGTGAATTCAAATAAAACCCCTTTCTTTCCGAGCCTTATTTGAACCCGTGAGTGCCCCTGGGAAAGAGCCACATTGTTTCAGGTTAATCATTCTTGCTAACTCGGCAAAGCCCGCACACAAAAAATGTGTACCAGCGCGGTAACGAGGGTGCAAGAGGGGAGAAAAGATTAAAGAAACGCGAATCGAGCTGGTTTATTATTTTCCAAATACACCCCGAAAAGGAGGGATGGCGCTTGGAAGGTGCCAAGGGGTAAAGCTAACCCCTGAAGTGATAAAACACGTATTATATGAATCCCTTGCGGGTTAACCATCCTCTCTTTTTTCCAATTCACCATCCACCGATACCAACCACTCTTCCGCTGGGAAAACAAGCGAGGCTCTTCAGTGAAAAAATGCCTTAACCACAGGGATCGTCCCAATTACGGAATGCAGATATGGCGTTTAAAAATATTTGAAGACCGTAACTCTAAAGTGTATCGAAGAGAATCATTAAGGGATTGAGGCGTCCCGCGCTCTATTTCCTCTTACTTTTACCCTCCTGGTGGTTATTATGAGGAGAGTCGATAAAGGGTTCCAATGGGACCGTGGAAGAAGAATATCAGTCGTAAACACTTACTTCTTTCCGTCTTCACAGGAGGCTTTCGCTCCTATTGTAAAAATCCAAGGCCAGACGGACAGGAGGGTCCTCGAAAAGTCCTGTTATCTTCCTCTGGAAGTACGGATTCGAAGAGTCGCGGTGCACAAGGACTCGAAAATCTCCACCCCTCCCAACTTTCCAAAGCTTTAAAAATAAAAAGAACTGTCGAAAAGGTCCAGAGAGATACCCTCCTTCCCCACCCGGGGAGAAAACTGTTCTCAAAAGTCCACAAAATAATCACGTCGAAGCAAAAAAATCTTAAACACGAACAGGTCCTCCTATCTCCACCACCTCGGAGATATTTGACTGGAGCACTCCTTCTCCGAGGTTAAAAAGTCCAACCTTTTTCCTCGTTAAAAAAAGGGGGAAGGGGCTTCTTCGGGACGGGAAAGAAAATCACGGCCGCTCGATCACTCTAGCCGGATCGAACTCCTGCAATTTTTTTCCACTTCATAAAATCATCAACTCCGACCCGGGAGAGAGTCCTTTTTTCCGAGAGGGGAAATTCCGGAGATCGCGTCGAACGGGCCCCGGATTCCCCGGGCCCCTTTTACCTCGACGATCCTCCGCGGAAACGTTCGGAGCGGAGAGACAACTTGGGCAACCAAGATCCCCTAGCGATCCTAACGCTACGCCAGAACTTAAGCGACTGACTGGGGTTGAAGCAGTGGGGAGGAGAGGAAACCACCCCACGCAGCCGCCTGGGCCCCGTACTTCCCCTCCTCGTGCCGCTCTCTCTCTCCCTCCCCTCTCTCCCATTCTATCGAACATCACCACATCCCTCATCCCTCATTCCCATCCCCAACCCCCCTCTCCAGCATTTAACCTCAACCACTTCCTCGCCGCTCTTTGCCCTTTTGTCTTCCCCATCTTCCTCCTTATCTCTCCGTCCCTCCATTATCACCTCTACCTTATCCCCTCATCTTTGCCTTACCTCCGTAGTTTCTTTCCCTCCCGATGCGTTAAATCCTCCGGCGGAGTATGCACGCTCCCCTTTCCCCATTAAATTGTCCTCTTTCTCATTGCCTTCCTTCGTAATCTTTGATAGTGTATTATCCTCTTCCCCGCCTCTTTCTCTCCCGGTGGGACCTCCTTTTTTCTTGGGACCCGACAAGTTCTTTCTCTCCCCGTTTCTTGCCTTCATATTTTTTCTCCGTAATATCTTATTTTTCCGATTTCCCCGTCTCGGTCCTTCCGCTTTCTTTCCGCCCACCTGTTCCGCTAAAACTACGCCGATAAATCTTCCCCCGTTTTATCGCCGATTCCCAACGCCTCTATCTCCTTTTCCCGGCCTTATTTTTATAAACATCTCCCTCCTTACTCTTTCGATCTACTTACCCTCCTATTTCACGCCCGCCCCGCCCCCCGATTCTTTTTCATAGCGCCGGAATCCTTCCTCTCCCGCCGACCTCCAATTGAAACGCGTTTCTCTATCCCTTTTCGTCTCCACTGTTTCCTCCCCTATTAGCCCTCCTTTCGCATCTACTATTTCTTCATTCTCCGATGGTTCCCCTCCAACTCCCATAGTTTCTGGTTGTTCGCCCGTATAGTTTTATTACGTTCCCATCACTTTCTGCTTCCTTCAATCTTCCCCAATTCCGCCTCCATTTCAATCTTCCGCGTACCTGACGCTGACAGTTGTTCAGAACTTTTAGGTATAGTTAGGACGTTAATTATCAGAGATAATTGAGGCGCCGAGACATTGAATATCAGGAAAACATTGGCAATGAATAACATGTCATTAACACCTTGTTATAACAATCTGACGACGGAACGAATATCGATGAGTCAGTGCCTTTCCGAACTGCTGAAAGGTGCAAATTTGCTCGTTTTATACTCATAGATATCTTATTTTACACCAAAAATTTAAATTTAAAATGAGACATGGATGTATATTTATATGTATTTTAATGTGGAATTCATAATATGAAACTGAAATGGAATATAGATGTAAAGATAACTAGGCAGAATATTTTGAAATATGTATAAACGAGGATCGTTCAATAAGTTTATAGAAAAGGATAAAAAAACAAAGTATATCGGGTCGATTCTCTTTTATTTTTCAACATAATCTCTTTTTAACTCTATACACTTTAATTATATGCCAAGCGTTTCTCCAACTTTTTTAAGTCGTCCAAAAACAATTCCGGAAGGTCCTCAATATAGGCATCTGTTTGGGTGATGACCTCGTTCGACGTGAACCGTTGTCCGCCGAGCCATTTTTCCAAGTTTGGACATAAAAAGAAGTCACTGGGGGCCAAATCCGATGAATTCTGTGGATGTTGTAATAATTCGAACTTTAATTCATCAATTTTGGCCATCGAAACAACACAGGTGCGCATCCTTGCATTGTCTCGATGGCAGAAAATAGTTTTATTTTTCAAATGAGGACGTTTTTTTTATTTTCATATTCGTATTTTTGTAATCGTATTGTATTTGAATAGATCCAGTTTCGGTGCTTCTTCTGAAAAAATTGTGAATTTTTTACTTCAATAAAATACTTTTTCTATTACTATTACCCTTGGAGAAGATTTCGATGCTTGAGTTTTGAAAACTTGAGCTCGTGATCATTATGCTTGTAGCAAAACGACACTTAAATCTCTCATCGGGTAAATACCTCATCACAGAATGTATGAAAGAATCAATTCTGTTACAGAACCATTTTCACAAGTGAATGTTCGATCATCGAATGACAAAGGATATCGATTTTTGATCCGTCGAAGAACGATAGCATATTTTCGAATCGATATTCAATTCGAGATTCGATTCAATAGACGATTCAACAGATTCGATTTTAATTATTATTATTAAAATTGTGATTATTTTAGATTTTTAACTTACTAAACTGCCAATGAGAGAGTTATTACGAGTGAATATTCTGTAGCCAACTACTTAATGATATCGATCGTTATTTCGTCGACGAACTATAACTACGAGTGATATTCGGTCGATGAACGTGTTTAAACTTGGCTATCGCAAATCATCGCCAATTAACCCTTACATTTTTAGCGATCTAGTGAGATTCGATGTAATCGTACGCGATCACCCACACAAAAATAATGTCAACGAATAAGAGTTGCATGAAATATGATATTGGTTGTACCCATTAACATTTTGCGATAATTTTTCGGTAAATTTCGCGTAGACACTTTTAAATTCACGATATAACACCTGGATAATTTTGAGAGAAGCAAATTGCCGTTGAAATTAGCACTCAAAATTATTCCTCATTGTTTATCGATTTATTCCATCGGAACATGTTTTTAATATCCGCGATAACAAGTCTAATTATCATCATATTCAACTCGGTTGCGCAATCATGTGCTTCCGGAACAGGAAACAGTTTTTGTGGAGGTAAAAATGAGTTTCCTAGGTAATCTCGGAATTGAATAATTTGCTACTGAATTATTCCTGCCAATCGAACTGGAGAAGCGGCGTATGATAAATACGTTGAATTAGCTAAAGCCCAAACATTTTTATCGGAACGAAAGCCTCGCGATTATTCAAAACTGCAGATTACCACACGAGAGCATAAGAAAGAACGAAATGAATTTGTTTTTATTTTTCTTTTCTCTTAAGAATTAGTATTATTGCGAACATTTTTAATTGGAATAATGTGATCGGTATACTGGAAAGGAGGGGATTAAATGAATAACTTGGGAAATTGTTAAAATAATATACGCTGATGGACGGATGGACCTTATGGACGTTTCATTGATGGACATTAATTTTTAGCATTAACGATTCTTATAGTGTTACTTTAGTAATGTATGCATTGTCTTCATGGGCCAGATTAGTTATTGTGACTACGGCCTAAGGGAGGTTTTCGGAAGGGTTTACCTACCTCCTAGGGCAAATGCCATGCATTTTACTAGTGTTTCCTTCAGTTCATGCTATTTCACATTTCTTAAAATCTTAAGTACCTATGTAATATAAAACGTTTCAAAAGTGTACCCACTGCTATCAGGTCATGCTCTTACTTGCAGTAGAGTTGTTGAAAGATCTGTGATAGCTAAGTTCATTTCGCACGTGCGCCCTTACCGGGAATCGAACCCGGGACACCTACTTGTAGTTATAATTTTTTTATAATAATGAGTTATTGGTGGAATTCAATCCTTCAACGTCATTAAAAATAAGGAAAAAGAACTTTTCTACCGTTACCACAATAAATTTTACTATACGACCATGGTTTCTACCCTTCAGGTCATTATCTGGTGATGACCTGAATGGTGGAAGCTATGGTCATATAATAAAAATGATTGTGGTAACGGTAGAGGTGCTCTTTTCCTTATTCTTTATAATGGAGAACTACAACAAAGGGAGGCAAAATCAGTAGATGCCTTTTAAGTCGATAACATATTATGACAGGGCTGCCGGATAGCCAAGTGGGCAACGCGTTCGAATTCGGCGAAAGCGGTCCCGGGTTCGATTCCCGGTGGGGGCCCACGTGCGAAATGACCTTAGCTGTAGAAGCACTTTTAACAATACTACTACAAATTATGAGAATAATAGATAATGATGAGATATAATAATAATAATAATAGATTGAACATTATTGCATCAAATCAGTGATTCTAGGCATCTCCTTCCTCAGGGAAAACCTAAATAAGAACATCATTCTTTTGCAGATGTCGCTTAATTCAAATCTTTTACGAAGCTAACATTATAGAAGATAAAGCAATTCTTTGAAAACCACCATGAACTGATATAAAAAAAGAAATGTCTCAGAAACTAAAGAGCACTATTAGAATGAAACACGAAAGTTTGGTACTCTCGAAAATTATGCGGCAAGTATAAAAGCTTCCCTGCACTACACCAGTGTATCGCGGTCAGAGTTGCCAATATGTTGGTAAAAAATATCGCTATATGTACTACGAAAAGTAAAAAAAATAGGATCCGGGATAAGCAAGTGGGTAGCGCGTTCGCCTTTAGTGAGAGCGATCCTGGGTTCGATTCCTGGTGGGGGCCAATATAAGTCAACACCACAGAAAACGAAATTTCTTAAAATACGACTAACGATAGCTAAAAAGTTGCTCAGTTGCGAAAAAATTAGCAGATAAGCAACATAAAGTAAGATAAATCATTTATACTGATTCCACGAGGTGTGTACTTAACACTACCGGGTTTCGGGGAATTCCAGTCATCGTAAATTGTCTCTAGTAACAAATAACAATAGTAACAATAATAGTAGCAAAACGAGCTTAAACAGAGAGTGGGGGACGTGGAAGGGAAGGATGGAAGCCGCAAGGATGCAGAGAATGGCAACGGACGTAATGAAGTACCAAAGGTCGAAACGGAAGACAGTCCATGGGAGGAGGGGGCGGGGATAAGAAAGGAAATACGCAGGGATTCTCGAAAAACAAAAATTCTCACTAAGGATGTGAGAAAGATGCAGATGGTGGAGGTTTTAGAAATTTTCGAGAGCGTCTGTTTTAAATTCTTTTGAGCATGACTGAAATATGATGCGGGAAAAATCGGCGATGAAGTTATCATTTAAATTGAGGTGAATAAAAACAACGGAGTAGAGCTTTGTTTATAAATGAATCTTTGCGTTCTTTCCATCTCGTCAAGATGTTCCTCCCACTCTCACCGACGTAGATATTATTGCAATCAAAGCATTAGATTCTATACTTACCGGGCTTATTAAGGTGCTCCACTTGAACTTTGCCGTTGCGCAAAAGGGGTCAAATTTTACCGTAGTTGCAGTAAGATACCAGAAAATCTGAATTAGGGAATATGTTTGCGATTCAGGAGGAGAATTTACCACTAAAATGAATTTAACCCATCTTGGAGGATTCAAATGGATATTTGGGGACGGATTAAAAATCGCATTCAAAACAATTTTTCTCTTATAGCGGTAAATTATTTTTTAATATGGAAGGTGAATAACCATTGTTTGAAGCAAGAGTTAGGATACCTTTTATTCCTTATGGAAGGCGCTAGGGGACATGGGGATGTTAATAAGCATGTGGATAAGGGAATGGAAGGTGTCTAATTTATGTGGATGGTGGTGGTTGGAGGATGGGGGATAACATGAACTGTGAAAATTGGCTATAAAAATATTTAATTGTTGGAAATGGTTATAAGTAATGTCTAGGAAGTTTAAAGAGTGGCCGGTTTCGATTTCTGAGATGAAGGTCGTGTATAGGTGGTTGGAGTCTAGGAGGTTAAAGAATTGCGCAATGTCTGTGTGAGCCTTTTCATGAATTATAAATTACCTTTAAAAATACTTTGTAACTTGCAGTTTCGCAGACCTAGAATTTATACTTTAAATAATATACCTATCATGTTCTGAACGTAATCGTATGATTAACTAAAACCATCTATAAAATAATTTCATTATCCGTAAATTAATCTCGGGAACAGCGTATTATTTACTATTTAAAGGTGCAAAAGATGTTGAAAAAAGGACGATATAACATCAAATATTTAAGTATAATGATATGGAATGAATAATGGTATAAGAATATCAGTATATTTAATAAATGTATCACAACTTTCTCCATACAACAGGAACAGATACCACTGAATGCTCGAATATGAGTTTTGGGACTCTGTTCTCGCGTTCTTTCCGTTTCACCGAGTATACTGATGGCGCAAATCAATTTCTGGATTTCCCGGTCTTTGATTTACAGAGCATATTTCCTGTCCGAATACGTTTACAGTAAGCGAAAGAGACATTGAAGGAATGTTGACGATGCCCAGGTTGCGTAGGGAATTAGAAACGGACGTAAACATTTTAATGAAGATTTCCCCAGGCTCTATCCACGCTTAATTGCAACTATTATGTATGCAAAAATAAACAACCCTATGGAAAAGGGGTTCAATGGGATATTGACGAACATTGATGGAATTGTCGAAGGCAAGGTGTGGACGTGGTGTTCGGGAGCGATGTTGGATTTAGGAGAGAGCTTCGTTTATTTATCAAGGAATAATTTCCCCAAATTCCCGGAATATCTCGCTGTTTATGGGAGATATGGATAACTAAATGGATACCTAACACCATTTTCATTACATTAAACATTAATCTAGATATGAATAAATTAATTTCACCGCTGGAAGCTGAATTCTTTCGGGGAAAAATTCTGAATTAATATCATTCTCATCATCGTTACGGACGCATCGAAAATAAATATATTTATGCTGGAATTCAACATTTTTACAGTTAAAGAGAAGCATCGTGTTCTAGGTCATTGGAAGCCTTAGAGTTAGTAGTCTTCATTAAGGGTATTTCGCAGTTAACTCGGTAAACATTCCTAAGCTTTGTTTTCATAAAACCCGGATTTGCGACGCAGTATGATCTAGAATGAAACTTTTGAGGTTCATTAACCTGAGCTCAAAAAAATGGTAAATTTACTTAAATTATAGAACTGTTAATAATGTGATATTCGCTTTTTATAATTCAAAATATTTTATGTGTCTACGGAAGGATCAAATTTATAGAATAAACGTGAAAAAATTGTAAGTCACCGATATTTTTATCACACCACTGGTTTTGATATCCGACTGGAATCATTGTTAAGAAAATGTTTGATATAAAGAAACAGTATCTCTAGTATATCGTACTAGCGGCATAGATGCTATATTGGTGTAATGGCTAACGTGATAAACTCAGCTGTGATTCCATGATTACAAATGGTTTTCCTTTTCACAGGAAAACGGGTAAGGGTGATTTTGCGCAAGATGGTGCGCACCCAGGAATAATCCCAAGGAAGAATGGACTTGAAAAAACTCTGACGGGACCGGGAATCGAGCCCGGGTCTCCCAATTACCGGGTTCGATTCCCGGTCCCGTCAGACTTTTTTCAAGTCCATTCTTCCTTGGGGTTTTCCTTTTATTTGTTACTAGTTTTATATTTTATATAACATCATAGTTTGACCGAAACTTCGCCTTTTTATTCTCACTATTGTAATATGTGTTGGGTTCCCGGATAGCCAAGTGGGGAGTATATTCACCTCTAGCTGAAGTGGTCCGGGGTTCGATTACAATAGTGCAAGTGTGCATTGTGTGTCCGATTGTGCAAAATGATCTTAGTTGTCAAAGAATGTTTAGCAATACAACAATATATTACTTCTAAAATATACTAGTCGTCCCCTAGCGTAGTAAAGTAACATCGCTTCTTCCTTAAAGAAGGCGAATGGCCGCTTTCAAATCAGAATATTTCTTATAAAGAATATTTGTATTACCTATGATATTAAAATTAGTATATACACAGTGGAAAGTTGACTTACGAAGTCACTATTTCTAGTTTGAAGTTCGCAACTCAAAAAGTTTACTTCTCGAGACAATTTTTTCATTACATCCAGTTTTTCTCGGTTCGTTTCCAGAGGTGAAAATGAGCAAGAAAGAGAGCCTAATAGTCGAAAATTTCGTGCATGCGGCGCTTTGCAGGTCGAGGTAACTCTGCATTCAAATATTTTATAATAAACTATTTTTACTCCCTTTAAATAAGTTAGCATACGACGCAAAAACTTAATCCTCTCGGTAAATATATCTTTTCTCAAGGAGAAACGGACGTGATAAAAGTATGACGGGACAGAGACTCGAACCAGGGTCTCCCAATTGCCGGTTGGTTGTTCTATAGGTTTTATTAGGGAAGGTATCTGAGGGCTGAAGGTATTTCCATCACTTTGTATGGTCGGTGCCTCTATGCGGTTGTGGCTGCGAACTATGCCGCTTAGGACGACGAACTCACGGGCCCTGCCTAGAAAGTCTCCCAAACGGCATGGAGAAAAATTTTGGTGGGATAGCTCAATGGATAGAGCAACCAACCGGTTAATTGGGAGTCAGGGGTTCGAGTCCCGGTCCCGTCTGACTTTTTCCCGTCCGTTTCTCCTTGGGAATTTTCCTAGGTCCACGCCTTATCGTGCCAAGTCACCCAAACCCTTTTCATTGTGTAAATCTTGTATATTTGAAAGAGGAGCATGTAAACACTCAACATAACCCCAAGTACTTTCTTCTCTTGCTCAGAATGACATTATCAATCAATTTTTTTATTCCTTCCATTTCAAATTCAAAAGTGTGATTTAAATTACATTTTGTGGTTTATATTTATATTTGTGTCTGTAAGAATTAAAATTAAACTAAGATAAATTAGCAAAAAGGCATGTATAGGCTCTGTTAATTTAATGATATTCTGTCACACCAACATAATTGTATGAGAATATAATTTTGAGGAAGTCCATCAAATATGATACCCATTATAAAAGCATATAAATGATAAAACAGACTTAGTAATTTCCACAAATAAAACTTTAATACACGAACGGTGCAGCTGAAACCGGTCGTGCATTAAAGTTTTATTTGTGGAAATTACTAAGTCTGTTTTATCATTTGTAATGTCTTTCCAGAAAGTACGGACAGAGAACCTAGATTTCATAAAAGCATATCTTTCCATATGGCCAAAACCGAACACTCTGACTGAAAACATTTAACTTTCAAGCGACATTTCTTAGGCGGGGTAATTTTCAATAAGTTCCAGAACGCAAGTAAAGGAAATGCACCGACTTAGCGATTCGAGCGGCATCAAGTAAAGCGCGCACTCCCTCCAAATACCTTCCATTAAAGCGCACCATACCATCCCAAATGAAACCTATCCAGCACTCAAGTCACGGTTAATTTCCGAAAATTTAGGAATGCCGGCGATTTTGACTTTAAAGGAGGAGTCCGAAATGTGAATTGCTCCTGTGCCCGTAATATTCACGAGCCGGTTGAGCTCATTCATCTCGTATTCCGCCGTTGGCTCTGTTTTTGATGGCGAGACGAGCATAAAAGGTAGCCCGTTGCATAGCTGCTGCCAAAGTTGACGTGGCCGTCGAGGATCTGCATTTCTGGGCGCTACAATGAAGCTCTGCGGACAACACGGACAGGTTTTGCTCATTCCAATCACGGATGCAATAGGCTGAAGCTCTCTCACGCCATGATGCGGAGTCAAGCTAGGTCTCGTACTTTAGAGTTTTCGTAAATTCAATAAGATACAATTCACCCAATTTTCAGGGCACTCTCGATCGAAGGATTCTAAGATTCAACGGTTCCGGAAAATGTTCCGAGTAATAATGGAAATTTATGACAGCTTCCGATTGCGAAGTTTGAGATATGAAGGGAGATTTCAGGCCGTGCCTCTTAAATATCCAACAGAGGCCAATGACTATAAGTGCAAGAGTATGACTCATGATAAAAGGAAGCCTTCTTAGTTAAAATCTCGACCAGTTTAACCTCACTTTAATTTATATCCATTTAAATAATTCAATATTTCCGACATTTACTTATATACATGAGTCACGATATTTCCGCGTCATTACTTCTTTCCAGATAAACGGAGAATTTGAATAATCTTAAATATGTCTTTCGACTCGAAATTTAAAAATTTTAATTTTTTCCAATCGATCCTCAACCGATAAATAATGCATTAAGGATTACAGCAGAATATATTTATTATGGCGCGTTTTTATTTCACACATCCTTTTCACTGTAACGAAACTAAATTTTCAATTTATTATTTAATAAAAAAGAATATTAGGCAGCTCCACGTTTATATAAATGCTGAGAATACTATGGCTTATCCCTCTTACAATAGCCGATATTATTATTGAGCAATATAACATACGTTCTTTTAACTTCCAACTTGACGCTAGTCTATGATAAGTAAGGATTATATTATCAGTATTGAAATTCTCTCCCGATAAGTAGCTCATCGTCCATTATCCTTTTCCAGATCGGCTTAAGGATTTCGAAATTTAGCCAAATCGTTCGCTGGAATTTTATATCTCGGAAAACTCCGCAAGAAATTTTTCAAGCGGCTTCAGCTGCTCAAGCTTACCTCGAATCAAAAAGTCTAATAGGAAATTATCTCGGGAGCTTAATTTTGAAATGTATTCAGAGGGTCGTGCACAGACATTTTTCGCGATTTTACGTAATTGAGATTCCATCGAAAACGTACTCCTGTAAATAATATTTGAAGTATTCTGTCGATGTAGAATTAAAGCGAATGAAATAGCAATAAAAATTATTTTTAAAAGAAATGAGAAGTCGCATCACTATTTCATTTTCATTGCTAAAGCGGGATAAATGAACTCTGTATACTGCAAATTCGCTGCATTTTCCCGAAATTCATCACATATTACCCGCTATTGTAATAGGTCTGTGTGATTAACTCAGCATGGTGATACTAGTAATACACAGTGAAAACCGGTTAATACGGTAACTGCAGAATTGTTCCATCTCCTACAATTTCCAATGTGCACCTCGTTTGACGCTAAACGGTTAACACAGCGCAGCGGTTAAATGGAAAACATATTATGGTCCGCAGAGAAAATATTCCCAACCCCAAATTCTCCGGATACCCTAAAACGGCATTTATGATGGCTTCTCAATAAATAAAAACTATAATTATACATTTTAAATAGCGCTTAAATTTACTTATAATTTTTACATGATGATGAGCTGATTTCAAATGGATAATTTTTTAACTAACTGGTTAAAAGCTCTTTGATGTAATAAATGTAGTTATGATGATTTTTGTTACAAAAGATGACAAATGCTGCAATCAATGGAACCTTAAAGCAGTGGGCTGCGTTTCTAAGGAATTCGGTTAAACACGAAATTCGGTTAACATAAAATGTATAGATTTATCCTCTACATTTCCTGTTTACCAATACCTACATTATAGTGCCGCTCTTCCCAAAGAAACATAAACGAAAATATAATCAAAATATAAACCTATTTCTTGCTTGCTTCCGATTTAATTATAAAACCTAAATTACACGACCTAGTAATTAATGTAATTGAATTCAGTCTAGCACGGGTGTTTACATTTAATCCAAAAGTCATACCTCCTAAAACTAAAAAGGAGGAGGACAGAGTTACGTAAATCACTATGATAACATAGTGTTTCATCGCAGTCTTATTTCCACGATTGAATAAATGAAAACTTCATATCAACCAGAACGAAGGAAAAGTTTTCCTGCTGTTTAATTCCTAGTAATTAGATACATCCGAAAGTTACACATCGGAGTAAGGATGAGTGAGATGTTCCTGTCGTTGGTTAACTATGTAAAACAGCCAAGTTTCCTTGTCATTTATCTGAGAAACTATTACTTCGGCGTCCAAACCGAGATCCTGCAGGAGACAAATTGCAGACACTCCGTATTCTCCGCGAAAATTGCTTGAAGAATATACCTGATACCGACAAGAATGTTCTCTTCTCCACTTGTGAGAGTATGCAAGAGGTGTCTTAACAATCGTGTTCCGTTCGAGATAAATAAACTTTGGTATTTCCACACTCAATGGAATTCTAAACTCACTAATATGACAAGTTATTTTGCATAGGAAGGAGAACAACCAACGGAGAAATAATCAACGGAGTTTGCGCTTTCTTAGACAAACGTAAATAAAAACTGTTTGGGGAATGTAAATTGTAAGAGACGGTATCGTTTTTCTAATATTAGATTGCATTTTGTAATACAAACACTTTTGTTCTCCGAAGCTTCCAGAAAGAGCAAAATTGTTTTTCTCAGATTAAGATTTATCAAGCAAATAGCGCATTCCTACTTATCATATACCAATCCATTCTTGTCCTCTCTAAACTTCTTCCCTTTATGTATGGGTATAATATGGTGAATAAGGAAATATGTTAATAATACTCAATTTGGTAATCAATTCTCCTGAATGATCTCTCCTAAGAAAATACGATGCTAAATTGCTACTTTATAACTGCCATATACGAGGAAAATATAAGAACGAAATTCAATATTCTCCGTATCTTAAAGATGTAGCTTCCTCAATTTTCGGGTTCTCTTGTGAGTAAAAATAGCTGAAAATCACTTAAAACGGCTATTTCGAATATAAAAGTCGTTTCTTTTTTTTTCTGGTAGAATGCTACATTTTGATTTCATCCCATCCAATCAAGTCGCAAGCACGACATTCGACCACTTATTTGGAAAATTATTCCTAAATCTGTATTCCTCAACATAGATTGCATCACTGCATTAATATTATTATCTGATATATTTAGTTGCTGGATACCAATTTCTTTTCGGTAATAAGAAATGAAATTTACTTCGCAATTGGCATTGATTACATATCGCCATTTCAATGCTGAGTGGTTCACCATCCTAAGCCCCGAAGTTATAAGGAATAACTTGATGAATTATTCAATATATGTCAAATTTTTACTAGGTTTATGTAATACGACCAGTTTCGACTGATATTCGACAAGGATTATTCAGCTGATGATGTCTACATATAGTCGAAACCGGTCGTGATAAACAAATCTAGACAAATTCTTACTTGAATAAGCAACACAACTTTATATATATATTGCTCATTCCAATCACGGAT
>KZ308163.1:1277921-1294962 GCA_000376725.2 Ladona fulva
ATATATAATAAATTCTGTGGAAAATACAAAGTTGTGTTGCTTATTCATATGGCTTTCCACAAAGTTACGCCTTTGCACATCGATTTTATAAATTCTTACTTAGTCAATTTTTTATTTTATTTAATCGACATGTACTGAGAGATCGCAGTGCTAAATCTTCCAGTGTAAAATATTTAGTTTTTATCTGGGAGTTAATATGGAACTGAGCCGTGAGCAAAAACCGAAAGAAAACAATATTTTCGCCGGAAAAACGAACCTCAACCGAGAAATTAAAACTCATAAAAAATAAAAATCCTGACCCGACACCGGGATTTTTGCGTTCTTATTATCGGTTAACATTTTAACATTCTCATCAAGTGTACGAGTAGTTATATTTAATTTATATATGTTACATATTTATAACAGTTACTTGCAATTAACTCATAGACATTAAGATTTTAGTAATCACTTGTTCTTCAGGTTTTCTTTTTGTATCAGCAGTTTTATCCTTTTGATTACTTAAAAGAACTTCTATTTAATGTTCACTTTTAATATAAACAGAAGGATTACTTTATAGGAGAGGAAAAACCGGTTGGAGTCCGGTTCCTACCTGGAAAATCCAGAACCGAACAGAAATTTGTCTTTTTCACTAAACCGGAGCGAAAACCAGAACAAAAATAATTATGGTTCGAAGCCGTGGTTGGCCATTCCGCACCTGACCCTGACTCAAGAAGGTTGATCAGAAAACCCTGAGCCCGGGAAACATTCCTTCCATAGTCTTAGGATCAAAGAGTTGGCAACCCTAGCAAAGAAACGCCACATGCACTTCCCACGCTCTCTTCATATTTCTCTCTTCATATTTCAGAATTTTCAGAGGAGGCCGAAGACATTATAATTCCAGTTCAAAACGAACGCGATCTACGAGAGGCTTCGACCAAGCAATATAAGGAGACAATCGCTAGAACAGATAGCTACTTCTGGTCGTTTTTTCCTCGGAGCATTAGAGAGGCTAACAGGATGAATTAGGTACGAATATTTGGTGTTGATACACCCCCTGCCATACGTCAATCGGCGGCTCGCGGGGTAAAATTCTAAAATCTAAAATGTATTTATTTATTTCACCCTTACGGCGAGGTTAGGCCCAATGGGCCTCTCTTACACCTAACCTCTTAGTCATAGATATAAAAAAATTACTCAAATTAATTCAACTTACAACTAACATATATGGTGAATTAATACTAATCTAAAAGTAATCTAATATTATATAATTCTAAACCTAAATTAACAAAAACATTAAAAAAATAAAATAAAGAAAGTAAAAAAGTAAAGAACACAAAGTAAGAGATAAATACAAATAAAAAGATTTGGGTTGTGGGAAAAAAAATCTCTTCAACTGAAGGTTTACAGAGAAAAACCCACGATGCGGGAAAACGCCCATATTCATCCTTACCGAGGATAATATTATAGATTAGCCTTACCTTTACCTATTGTCCCGCACAATACGCTAAACTCACTCGGTTACTATTCGATAGGAAAATCAGAAAATCTCCATAGGACCGTACGACAAAGTTGCGAAATGAAAAACTAGCGAAAAATCCGCTCTGAATTAACATTCGTCCCGGACGGCACTTGACCCCTGCGTGTCTCGCATGTTACGAGATTTGAATAGAGCACGCATGGACAGGTTCAGAATCCACTTTTCCATTTTATTACAATGCGCCCAGACTCGCGCGCCCGTGGGCAAATCCGATCGCGGAGAGCGATAACGAAAGAGCACTTCCGCGCTGCACGGGAGCGACCTCGAGGAATCCAGGCAACACCGGGCTGAAAATGTTTTCATCGCTGACATTGCCGGTTTAAAAATGTCCCATGTATGCCAAGGTCGGCCGCCCTAACCACCTGACTGAACTAAAGTAGAAGTTTTGCCGGAACTGCTTATATCTGCGAGAACTAATGGGATGTGTGCATACGCGCGAATTTTAAAGGCGAAACTTTTCATCGCTGTGTGAATGTAAAATTGTTTAGAAGGCAAAAATAGTTGTATCACCGAAAGGAAATGCAGTAAACTTGACATGTGATGTAAGTGATATTTTAGGAATGATTTACAAGTTCTTGTACGCGAGGTTATTTATTCAGGGTCTCTGGATAGTTATTTGTGTCCCGCTTTCGACTTCGGTGAAAGTGATTCCGGGTTCGATTCCTGGTGGGGGATCACGGGCGAAATGACCATAGCTTTCCAAGGGCTTTTAAAATTGCTACTACTAGTTATTTATTCAACCGTCTTTATAAATATCTATTGTTGGCTCATACAGCCCCAGTTTGCGATAATTTCTATTTTGTCACCAATAACTAATATTATTTTATCATAGAGCATTCTTATTTTAAATATCATCTATCGCAATCGATGTATCGCGAAGCGTATTAACAACAGTAATAAAATGACTTCATTTAAAAGTGAGATTGAAACTAGTTAGTTAATTCATACATTTAATCCTAAATAGGAAAGTCTCCTTATGCACAACTTTTCTACGTTGCATTTCGAACCTTAGAATTCTAACAACAAACCATTTCTTTCGGAGGAAAATAACTTCTGGTGAACCAAGATAAATTCAAAGACATGATTCTAAAGTCAGTACAATTTATTGTGTATATATAGTGGCACTTCGACTAACGAACCTTTCTACACCCGAACATTTCGACACACGAACTTTTCTCTAACTCCCTTGTGACTTCATTTAGAGGTCTAACTTAGACATATGAACCGAAAAACCAAACAGTTATGATACAAAACAAGGTTTTGAAATACAAACCATTCGAGTATAAGGTTTAAACGGAACGGATTACGTTCCTAGGCACAACTGTTCATTGATTTTAGTAAATCACGGTAGATGCATTTCAGAGTGAATACTATCATATGGGCAATGAATTGATCCTAAAAGTAGAAGAGATTTTAAAAGTCCTTTGACAGCTAAGGTCATTCTGCACGTGAGCTCCCCCGGGAATCGAACCTGGGGCCGCTTTCACCGAAGTCAAACGCGTTACCCACTTGTGTATCTGGATGCCCCCAAAAGCCTTCCTATTAATATAGTTAATAAGGCAAGGGTCACTAGCAAATGAAAAACGAAATTCTGACATTTACAGGAACCGGAAGATAATTCCAAAGACCTTTGAAGCGGAATCGCGCTATAATGAGACGGAAAAATTGCATTCGGTTAAGGGTGCTTAAGAAATTTTACGACATGATTGATCTTTTTTCCTACCCTAAAAGTGAACTTCCTTAATACAGGAACTTTAATAGCTGAGGTTAACATGAGTATTTGGATATATTAACGCAATAGTAGCAAGACATAAAACGTAATTAAATTGGGAAATACTGAAATGTATCGATATTTCCCATTTTAACCATGCCCGGTGATCGTTTTCCCTCCATTTAGGTAAGAAAAACGACTCGAAAACTCAACGATGCATTACGTTTACAGACCTGCATGTATCGGTCTAATTTTCCAAATAATGCTACAATATGTACTTTTAGGATGCAAATGTTCCAGCACCAAGGGCCAACGTTTATATAGGTTAATTGATCGTTTTATAAAAGCTTATTGGCAAAGTTGTGATTTAAACAGGTACACCCCCTGGAGTATCCACACAAATGTTCCCTCGAATTTCGTCACTCGCCATCGTCATATGCTAAACAAACAGTCCTCAGGAAAACCAAACTAATTACCCGAGCTCACAAGAAAATATCGAGTGTGTTTACTGGAATAAATCGAATCTGATTTAGGCAACGATCGACAAAATCGCAGCTGTCCTCGCGGTTGTAAAGCAACAAAAAGTACACAATCAGCACTCGATACAAAAAGTGCGAACAATTAGCGAAATGCTGCATTAAAAAGTGGCAACACCCTATCAACAGAGCTATCATTTGAAAGCAAATTTTTTATACTAAAATCTTTCTTGGTCCGTAAATTGACGGTAATTTAAATTTATTAGTGACCTTTCGTATTTATGGAGCTACTAAATAATAAATAATTTGTATATACCCATCCAAATTCGCAAAATGTATCTTATTGATTTTTTGATAGGTTATACAAAGACATAAGAATTTATTTACGCCCTTGAGGTTCAGTAAACAGATTCTGAAATTATATCCATTTAATCGTGCACCTTATAAAACCCACTCTACTATAATGCCATTCATGTAAATTCTTCCATTAATAAAACTTTTTAAACAAAAATTATTTTTTGATTGACTCTTAGTTGAACTATAAAAGACTTTCAGACTCTCGTTACCAATGTTACAACGTAATCTGAAAGTAAGGACATTAATACACATGATCCTTTTAAACAGTAAAGCTCATCACATTTATCAGAGTTATTTAACTATACTAAACACCAAGAATTAGAATTAATTTCAGCTTTGAGTACTTTATGCTATAGAGATTCAAAACACTCTAAGAGCCGTTTCACCGGTAGTATGAGTCTACACTCTGAGACCAAAAACGGAAACAAGGGAAAGGAAAAGGTTTAACCGGCGTTCTATGAATCACCTAACGCGAATTTCAATAGCAATGCTATTCATCTTCAGAGAGAATTTGCTTAAATTTTCTCATGGAACCTTAATGGTATGTTGAATGCAGAACAAACTTCTCTTAGTCAACGGTGTAAATATTAATGAAGTAAATAATGATTACTGATCATGTCAGACTGTTGCCACTTACAATTTCGTTGCAAATATATAATTGTATAAGAATGATTTCCACAATTTCAATGCGATTGGAATATTTTAATTTGGATTTAATAAATGACTCGTTTTCCTTGACATCGCCCTCAATTTTACCCGAACATTAGAAAAGCAAAAAAATATCTGTAAATAGATATTTTAGAAATAGAAATTTTAAAAGATATGGATGGGAGAGAAACGGTTTATATCTACTTAAGAGACGTATTACATGGATATATAGTCATATTTCTTGAGCTATACTGATCTAATAATTGTGGTAAGTTGAGAAAGCTACCTTAAGCAAAGTAAGGGCAGTATGGCATGCTCAAGGACTTTATATATAAAATTGCCGATCAGTTTTTAAGCTAATATATATTTATTTTGTATCTTCGTGAATGCATAAAATTAACCGAAAAATGAAAAATCAGTCTATATTATTCTAAGATGTGAATATTGAACTAAGACCTACAGCGAGGGTACTTTGATGGTGATGATGGCTTTTCGACCGTATTCGGGGATAGTTCGAGAAACTCGTAAACTTAATTTTTGCCCATGAAAACAAGGAAAACAAACCATAGACATAACTAAATACTTGTTATTTTTGAGAGATAAACAAAGGACGATTTTCCGTACGTATAAACCCTTACCGAGTAGGAGGAGTTTAGACTAAGATTTTGGGGGTTTCTTCTTGCCATGAAAATGAATAGTTTTTGCAGGTGTATGATACAGTACGCTGAATTATTTATCCAATGATGATGTGAGAAGAGATGTAAACCAGGGCTCCCGGATAGCCAAGTGGGCAACGCGTTCGACATCGGTGAAAGCGGTCCCGGGTTCGATTCCCGGTGGGGGCCCACGTGCGAAATGACCTAAGCAGTCGAAGCACTTTTAACAATACTACTGCTACGAGATGTAAACTATTCACTTCGGAATATCACTATGTAGATGGTCATGGACGGCATAAGCGGGAGCAATAAGTATTGCAGACTTGCATAAGTGTTTGTGTATGTGTGTTTACGTCTGTATGTATCTGGAAGTTTGCATACGTACGTTATTACTAATATTTCTCTTATGATAAGTATACAATTTGTTGATGGTTATTTTAAGAACCGTAAATGTAAAATTTGGATTTGCCAATACATGATGTGTTCAAAGCTGCCACATTACGTTAGCTAAAATTCCATCAAAGTTTAAAATACACTTTTGGTTGAAGACTTTTTGCGAAAAGATTCAGCTATTAAAAGAAGATCCCATTCCATTTAACGTAATCTATAAACACCATGAACACTTAAGCTGTTTCTTAAAAGAATTGATTCTTTAAGGTAGTATATACCTGAGCGATACTTTGGGTAGCTGTAATACGTAATTCTGGAGAAACTAAAATTAGATACTCTGCAAGAGCGCGTACACAAAATGGTAAGAAAATAAGCGTCGAAAAATATCCATCGTCGTACGCCAAAAGACTACGAAATTCAGAGTCAAAAATGTGAATAATAATCAGTTATTTCGAGGACTCGACTGAGAGGTATAATCTAATGAAACTTGGGTGGAACACGAATAACTCTTTTAGTCACCTACAAAAGTTTCAGAATGCATTTTAAAACTTCGAGACCAAAAGGAAGTATTTCGAATGAGAAAATAGAAAACTCCTAGCTATATCCAAATCTACCACGTAAAGGTGTGGTGCAGATCCGCTCTATCTCACGCTAATGATATTTTATTAAAGTGCGGGGACCGCATGAGACCCAGAACCAGGCATAATATGATTACCTTCATGGTATTAATTTAAACTTTCAGACAGAGTTTTTGTAATAATGCCCAAAGTAGTGTGACTAAAAATCCTCTCCAACCTGATGCGGTAGATTTGAGGGCGATGTGGGAATACAACGAAGTTACGGAACAACGTCCGAAGTTTTCGAATGTTAATTATCATGTGATATTAATACCCCGCTTCTTTTTTCAACTGTGAGATGTTTTTGAATTTCCTGCTTGTCAAGCAGATATCTTTATTCTTTAAATGGTCAACATTGAATTGTAACACGTAGCCGTTTGTAGAATCCCATAAGCAAATGAAATGTTGACGATTCACTTATTTTCAATGTTACTCGAGTAAAAAAAGCTCCTTCAGGAACTTTATTGTGGTAGGACTCCATAGTTGTAGAAAGAAAAACAATCAGATTACAATTTATTGATAATGACGTGAAGCGTCAAATTTATGGTCGCGGATTGAATTTATATAATTGTACGGGTAAAATTTTATCTTTCCTTCATAAATACAAAAGTGGGGCTCTTTATAGATAGCTCAATTTTTCTCAATATTCTCTCTTCCTTCGTGCCAAATTATATGGTTATGAATGATTAAGTGCTTATGTTTCTACCCTCTGTCTTCTTTCCATTAGCTCCCAATTTTGATTCCCTGAGCGAAATATGGAGTTTTTCATTTTCATATCACTTTAACCGCAAGTATTATTCATACAGTACATGTGAAAGAGACGCGGCATGGTAGTTCAGTGGTTAGAACACCTGCCCGGAAAGTGGGAAATCTGGGTTCGAGTCCCAGTCATGTCGCTATTTTTCACTCCTGTTATTCCTCCATTATTATCTGCTTTCATGTGAAAATATACTGCAGTTAATAACAAGCAAAAGCACGAGCGCTACTGCCAACGAACCTGTCATACTCTCCGTTATAAGAGATCAAATAACTCAAGGAGGATGAGGGAGCGGCTTGTGTTTTAATCCAAGATCTAATACGCATTCCTTTCCCATGAACGATACCGTTATAAGTCAGCTAATAAAGATGTGCAAGGATGTGATTCGGTTATTTTCTAATCGAAAGAGAGGTCGAAACGTTACGGCTACCGAAAAGAATAGAAATATTATGGGAGGAAAATTTTACTGTTCTTAATCTAGGCTGCATTTTGGGCCAGTAACCAGATTAGTCTACCGCACTACTTATAACTAACCTCATAAGATCCCTTATAAAGAGGGTATCTGTTAAATGTTTTGGAACGAAAATCTACAACTCGAGGTCTAATCTATAATTTGTATAAGTACTCAACAAAGGTCATCTGCAACTTTATAGTATAAAATAAGGTTATTAAAGAAAAATATATGAGGTACGTTAATTTGCAATTTAGAATATTTATGTGACCATTTAAAATGGTCTTTGCTTGATAATTTTAATGCTTTTTCGCCTTGTTTCTAAAATTAAATCATGTATTTACGTAATACACGAAGCTTCCTTTCCAAAGAATAAAGACAGTTGTGCAGCATTTATAGATTCATGTATCCCCCATTTTCAATAATGAAGATTGCGTAATTTATTACACCACGAAAAATGGGATGTATCAGAGGAAAGTTGTAAATTGAAATCGATCCGAAAACGAAACAAACGCATAGAGTTTAAAATTTTTAAATGATTACGGCATAGTCATAACTTCATTCATTAAAAAATCGAAATTTTAGGATAGAATGACATTTCTACTTCATAAATTCTTTTCTATAAGCATGCGTGAGTGTTGAAAGCATCAAGACAGCAAAGACTAAACGCGAGCACACTATTACACATTCATGCTTCAAACTGTAAAAAATATATACAGCATTGGATAATGTTTAAAAAGCTATACTAAAAACTGGTACAATGATAACATATATTTAAATTGCAATACATTCTATTTCATTTAATTTAGTTCTTGAAGCTACAATTGAAAACCTTCCCTCGCGTTCTGAATATAATCATGGAAATTAATATATCAGGAAATAAAGAATATAAACTAAGTTAGTACCTGATCAGGATTCCTCGGGATCCCATCCAGTTCGATGTGTTGATGCAACTGCAAGTTTCCTCGTCCCAAAACCTGATAAATATTGAGTACTCACCTGAAAAAACGAATAGAATATTCATAAAAAAACCCTCAATCGTGAATCGCCTTAATAAAATGTCATATTCAGTGGCAACGAATAAATTCTCTCCACAAACTTCAGCATTGAGAGCTATCGCTGATTATACACCTCCTAAAGCATCATCTAAATTTATAAGTTAACATTCAAATTTTATTGAGAGGAACCTTCGTGAAATAATTTATGAAAATCGTTCAATATTGTTTAGACGTTACCATTTGAACTGTATTTCTACAATAACAATCAATGTCAATAGTTCATACGATCAACGATTCGAATCCTCGCTCTCTGCCATCTTGTTAACGTTTCGAAAAAACAATTGAAAGAGCAGAGAAGTCGTTATTTTTTTAATCGTATACGGCCATACCAAATATTACTAATGTTAAGACTTAAATGTTTTCTTAGAAATTAAAGGATTTGAATCCCTTATTCTAAATTCACAGTATTCATGAAAAAGCGAGACAAACTATACCTTCGTTAACTTTGTCTTCACTCGATGATCGGTGAAACTACTTCGTCAAAATATAACTGAATGTATCCAATCTCTACGTAGTTTCTTTTTCATGTAAATCCTTTTTTACTACCTTATACTATAAGGTTTGGCGTTCAGAATAGATTGCTAAATGCAGTTAATTAGAAACTGTGCACATAAAAATTATATAAGACACCCTGATTGCTATTTATTTTCTAAATAACATAATTTTTTAAGGTTTTAGCTTTAGGAAGGGTAAGAAATATTGGCAGATGATCGAAGAACCGAAGAAAATTAAGCTTATCATTTGGCTTGCGAAACGCATGTAGTTAAAAGTCAATTCTGTCGTACAACTAACACTAGGAAAATCTTAAGCGGGGATTATATTTACCTTTGTTGTACAGTGATTTTACCACAAGTAAGGGCAAATTCGCTATCTCTAATGTAAACTTAGAGTTGTAAATCAAAATTAACTACTCAATTGACGAAACGTCTTTCTAATACTCATTTACCTTGGGTGTTGGTCGTCCTTTCCCGGGGTCCAAATACGTCGCAACAGCCCTAGGGACTTTCGCTTTCCTCACTGAAATTCCACTTTCAACACCACTTTCTCAACTTTTTATCGCGTCGTAAGTAATTGGAACACGAAACACACTTTTACGAAAACGATCGATCAAAAAAACATTCACGCTGATCGCAGTGACAATCATTCGCGTCCACTCACTTTAACTTGCAGACACTCGATGATACTTTCACCGATAGCGACAGATTTGAAAGCAATTGGGCGCCTCCTATTGACTGTTGAAAATATTTTCAATTAAAAATTTACAATTTTTTTTATNAACTGTAAAAAATATATACAGCATTGGATAATGTTTAAAAATTGCTAACGGTCTTTAAATGAATGATATTGATGCAATATTCCATCCCGATTAATCGTTTTTTTTACAAACTTAAAAATTAGGAATAAGATTCCCAAAATTAGATTCCATTCTTTTAGCATCAGTCTAAATATGAAAAGAAAAATCAACAAACATTAAGTAACTTTGTGATTATTGATGAGTGAACGTTATTGGTCGATCGCATATGAATTAAGAAAGTGTTTTCTAAGAAAAGAAAGTGTTAAAACAAAGTATCCTAAATAACCTCAATAAAGGCCTACTGGAAAAAGAACACTTTTCGACACTCTAACACGTTTTTTTAATAGGACAAAAATTTGCAGTGTTCCTAGTAAAAACTCATGTTTCCAAAAGTAGGAAGGAAAGTACATTTTCCATGCGAATGAATTTAATCCAATAATATCACAAAACTCATACGCGCGAAGTCGCACTGATGATGATCAACTTTTTAACGCGTCTCCTGATTATCTTCAGCAGCACAACATTAACGTAAGCACTTTAGAATATTAAATGAGTATTTTGTAATATACATTTGGAAATTGCTGATGAAAACAAATTTGCAGGAACCTTACTACAAGTTTAGGAATATGAATGGTTACTGATTACATTAAAGAACAAGTTCCATATGGATATTTCTGGAAGAATTCAATAGATTTTTATCGTAGTGAAGAGACTAATTAGTTTCTCCTAAATATCAAGGAATGAGAAACTAATAATATAAAGGAAAATTAAATATCGGAATTAAGGGTTTGCAGGAATTATTCGTGACGAACTTTTAAAAAATGAATCTACACTCATTTTGTATCGAAAAATGTTTTTATCGTACCTAAGAGAAGTAACTGTGATTTCTAAAGTAAAGTGACGCCACAAGGAAAATTTGGAGGACGTTATTCATTGACCTGAGTTTTCCTCCTCAGAAGTTGGGACTGTGTGAAAATTGGTCAAAACAGATATGAAAATATTATCACCGTGTGGCATTGGGATTGAATTTATTAGAAACATCTAATTTACTTTCCGGAATTAATGAGTTATAACGTTTTCGTGCATACATGCGTTATTAAACATTCTCGTACAGGATGAGTAAACCGTTTTTAAACACTATAAGCATGAATACACAAAAAGTTGATAGCCACAGAATATACCGGACGCAATAATTCATGACACTTGCCCGTCTAAACGTACATAAAAAGGCTTTATTGATGAAACGATAGGTCGTAGGAGGATATATTCATCCATCGTTCACGGGATCACTGGCTTATTCTTGATAAGAACTCTTTTCTAAATGTTGATCCGATCACAGCCAGTCAAGTGGTATCCTTATAATTACTTGTTAACAAAATATAGGTGATTAAGACTATAATACACTTTAAAATCAGCTATAAATTCACTCTCCGAAAAACTATGTTCAATAGAAAGTCATAATTATCAAAAATTTCTAAAATAAGTCACGCTTTCCTTACGGTGAAGTCATCAAAATTGAATTTTATTTTCACAATTTCCGAAGAAAATACTGCTGTTTTAAATAAACTACGATTATTAAATATTATTTTAATATTATGAATACTATCAGTTTCTTGTGAGAAGGCGGTGTTATATTTCTCACCGGTAAAAATTTCTCAGATGGAAATAATTCGTTTCTTCATAGTAACACTGACTGAGAGAAAATTTCAAACAAAAACACCTTCGATGAGGATTGGCCGAGGCGCTTCATTCCCTCGTCGGAAGTGCCTTCTGCGTCGCTTGAAAACTGACCTTTGCGTGAATCAAATCCATCGGCGAATCCTCTTCCATGAAGACGTCCCTCACTTCCTGTTCTTCTTAGGAATATTTAGAGTCGACCAATTAGTTGCCGGCCTTATTTTTTTTTGTAAAAACCTATCGTTAATCGCACATTTAAGCCACACATTACCCAAGAGTTAAAAAATGCACAGAGAGCACAAATCATTTACACAAATTTCATGGTATATTTGCACAAATGTGTGCAAATACATACATGCACTAAGAGTAAAAATGCTTAATTTTATAAAAAAAGTAAATGTTAATCTAGGCTAATCCATTCTATTCTAAGAACAACGAAAACTAGCATACAGCAAAAGTTGACGTACAGCAAAACCGACGTCGATGACGTCGGTTTGAATCCCTTTTTTCATTACAAATTGCAACTAAATAATGATAATGAATTTATTACAGTTCAATGAGTACGTAAGTCTATGTCAAAGGAAGTATATTGGAGCCATTTCAAATATTGGTCAATTTAAATATTAGAATTTCGGACTGAAATTCCACCCTTAATCCCTAGGCCGATGTATATTCAATTAGCCCATCTACATCTACATCAATACCCTAAAAGCCGCCTTTCGGCGTAAGGCAGGGGGTGTTAACACCGGATGCTCGCGCTATTTCCTTATTTTGTTATTATCGCGTATCGTTCGCGGAAAGAAAGAGTCCCTAAAACGACTTGTCCTAGCATCTATTTCCCTTATCTTGCGCTCATTATCAGATCGGCCAAAGTAGCAGGGGGGTCGCATAATATTGATAACGTCCTCCACAAACGCACTGTCTCGAAATTTANCACGAAAAATGGGATGTATCAGAGGAAAGTTGTAAATTGAAATCGATCCGAAAACGAAACAAACGCATAGAGTTTAAAATTTTTAAATGATTACGGCATAGTCATAACTTCATTCATTAAAAAATCGAAATTTTAGGATAGAATGACATTTCTACTTCATAAATTCTTTTCTATAAGCATGCGTGAGTGTTGAAAGCATCAAGACAGCAAAGACTAAACGCGAGCACACTATTACACATTCATGCTTCAAACTGTAAAAAATATATACAGCATTGGATAATGTTTAAAAAGCTATACTAAAAACTGGTACAATGATAACATATATTTAAATTGCAATACATTCTATTTCATTTAATTTAGTTCTTGAAGCTACAATTGAAAACCTTCCCTCGCGTTCTGAATATAATCATGGAAATTAATATATCAGGAAATAAAGAATATAAACTAAGTTAGTACCTGATCAGGATTCCTCGGGATCCCATCCAGTTCGATGTGTTGATGCAACTGCAAGTTTCCTCGTCCCAAAACCTGATAAATATTGAGTACTCACCTGAAAAAACGAATAGAATATTCATAAAAAAACCCTCAATCGTGAATCGCCTTAATAAAATGTCATATTCAGTGGCAACGAATAAATTCTCTCCACAAACTTCAGCATTGAGAGCTATCGCTGATTATACACCTCCTAAAGCATCATCTAAATTTATAAGTTAACATTCAAATTTTATTGAGAGGAACCTTCGTGAAATAATTTATGAAAATCGTTCAATATTGTTTAGACGTTACCATTTGAACTGTATTTCTACAATAACAATCAATGTCAATAGTTCATACGATCAACGATTCGAATCCTCGCTCTCTGCCATCTTGTTAACGTTTCGAAAAAACAATTGAAAGAGCAGAGAAGTCGTTATTTTTTTAATCGTATACGGCCATACCAAATATTACTAATGTTAAGACTTAAATGTTTTCTTAGAAATTAAAGGATTTGAATCCCTTATTCTAAATTCACAGTATTCATGAAAAAGCGAGACAAACTATACCTTCGTTAACTTTGTCTTCACTCGATGATCGGTGAAACTACTTCGTCAAAATATAACTGAATGTATCCAATCTCTACGTAGTTTCTTTTTCATGTAAATCCTTTTTTACTACCTTATACTATAAGGTTTGGCGTTCAGAATAGATTGCTTAATGCAGTTAATTAGAAACTGTGCACATAAAAATTATATAAGACACCCTGATTGCTATTTATTTTCTAAATAACATAATTTTTTAAGGTTTTAGCTTTAGGAAGGGTAAGAAATATTGGCAGATGATCGAAGAACCGAAGAAAATTAAGCTTATCATTTGGCTTGCGAAACGCATGTAGTTAAAAGTCAATTCTGTCGTACAACTAACACTAGGAAAATCTTAAGCGGGGATTATATTTACCTTTGTTGTACAGTGATTTTACCACAAGTAAGGGCAAATTCGCTATCTCTAATGTAAACTTAGAGTTGTAAATCAAAATTAACTACTCAATTGACGAAACGTCTTTCTAATACTCATTTACCTTGGGTGTTGGTCGTCCTTTCCCGGGGTCCAAATACGTCGCAACAGCCCTAGGGACTTTCGCTTTCCTCACTGAAATTCCACTTTCAACACCACTTTCTCAACTTTTTATCGCGTCGTAAGTAATTGGAACACGAAACACACTTTTACGAAAACGATCGATCAAAAAAACATTCACGCTGATCGCAGTGACAATCATTCGCGTCCACTCACTTTAACTTGCAGACACTCGATGATACTTTCACCGATAGCAACAGATTTGAAAGCAATTGGGCGCCTCCTATTGACTGTTGAAAATATTTTCAATTAAAAATTTACAATTTTTTTTATTTACGTTTTATTACAAACCTTACCCTCTTTTCAAAATATCGTAGTTTTTAATTTCGCCTTTATACAATTTCTCGATATCATTGACTATCTATTTAAAATTCAAAAAAATAAACAGTCGATAGGTGTTCGAATTGTTTATCATATATTTTTAAAATTAAAAGTTGTAATTAAAAAAATTAACAAAAAAATGTATTCTGTTTATAAAAGATTTTTTTCGCAAAAAAGATTATGTAGAATAGAGTATTTAATTTCTCTACTAAAATTGAAAAGTACGAGAATTTCGTACTAGCATCCTAGAAGTTTCCCGTATGAAGTATGAGAAACATTATGATTACTGTACTTCGAGAATAATTGACGAACACAATGATCGTTAGTTATACTTAATCTTAAGAAATTAATTATTTTTCATTTAACTCTCTTGCCTCTATATATGATTTTTTATTCATTTAGAGTGAAGTTCATGGGTTCCCACCGCTAATAAATTAATTGTAAATATGATTTGAAGTATCTCGAATTTCCCAATATATTCTGCTACCATTACTAACATTTTACGTATTTTTCACGGCATGAACATTTGTTAAAAATCTCTCGTAGTAATCCATTTGCATAGTCAGTTACTTTGGTTTTCGTTAATTATATAAAAGTTGATTCTAAACGCTACGTAACTTCCATTGGAGATACTTTCAAAGATAATTTATGTTACATTTTTAAAATCTTATTGTTAGAATGAAAAGGGGTATTCCTTAATGTAAACAGACCGCGGATGGGTGTATATTGTAAGACAAGAGTAAATATTCTTAATAGTATGCGGAAAGAAAAGGTATCTAAATCAGTTTCCCAAACATTGTCATGCTACCGTCACCTTGGATCCATACCACCACTACCCAATGTATGGAAATCTATGAAAATTAACATCTGTATGGCCAAAGCTGAAAAAAGATGAAAAGGAAAGTAAACGCTGAAAACATCAAAATATCCACTAAATTACAGTACGACAATTTTCTGATGTTGTAATTATACCATGAATCCAGTAAAACACTAAGGAAGATGACATGCAATGGGATAAAACTGTTTTTCGTCTAGCTCATCCCAAGATTAGACCAGCGCCCTTTAGAGGGCAGCATCGCCCACTTTGGGAATCACTGATCTAAATGATGTATCACGTGCCAAACAACAATAATTGCACCATGCAATTTACTTGGTAAATTACGGCTGGGAGATCTACTTACCTTCATATCTTCTTTTCATACAGGTTCGCCAGATTAACTCGACCGTTAATACGAGCTCGTACATCACAGCATTGTTATGTCAGCATCATTTTAAACCAAACAATTTTTTGATAGACACCGACGACGTAATTCACCACAGAAATTGACACTAAAACAATATCACTTTGTAAGGACCACCTCTAATTTGCACACTTCCTTATTACTTTTTCAACCACACAAATATGCACAAAAAATGTACATATATACCTACCCATAAATCTGCTATGTGGCGTATGGCAGGAGGAAACCCAAAAATCCGCACCGCACACCACGATCCTCCCGTTGTTTGTCACTCCATGACTCTTCGATGATACCTCCTTGTAATGTAGCAACTATAGAGGACACCAACACTTTTTACGCTCTGCAGCAGTAAAAGAACATAACTGAAACACAAAATTTCGCGCACCAACTGACACAAGATAGTTACCGATTTTCACCACTTGATTGCATTGCAAGAACTAACACTGTGACGGAATTACGACTCTTTTGTTCCTGGCACTATCCTTTTGCGCCGCTCCATGCCTTGTTTACCTCTTGACCTGCGTAAACTGTTCAAGAAAAAGGTTGGATGGGGTGCGACCGGTCTAATAGAGTACTGGAATTTTTTCAGCGATGACGCTTGCTCAGGTTATACAAGCAAAACATTGCGTTCAACGACCTCGTTGAATCCACAGAAATATGTGGCAAGGTTCGCATTCGATTCGAATTGTGTATTACACATGGGTGAGGATACCTATTCGAAATCGTCCTAACAAGACGGTATGGAGGACTTCGGAAATGGCTCTGCTAATAGGTTTACTTCCAAAGCATAGACACCATAAGGGGCCTGGATGCAAATATTTATCTGGACTATTTCTTACAGATGTATCGTTTACTACCTGCAAAATAGAAAACTACCCTTGTGAAACGGAGCCCATTCAAACTGAGAGCCCAGATGTTAGGCACCCACAGAATTTCACTCTTAGCCGGCCCTGCGTAGAGACGTGAGAAATGTTACGAAAATGACTGAGAATGATGACAAAAATATCCTTTCGCTAATCGCAGTCTGGGGGAGAAATTACTAATAAAGCCTCGGTAGTCTTCTCCTTTTTTGTATTCTGCAAGGGATTAACTTCTCATCATAATACCCTTCTCCTCTGTTTAAAGGACACAATATTTCAATTCAATAAAATTGGAAATACACGCTTCCTGCATATTTGCTGTATTTCAGAACTATTTAAGGCTCCTTTTATTATTATGGCTTTGTCTATTATAAAAAACACTGAATTACTAATTATTGACTTTTCCAGCTAGGATAGATAATCTCGAATCAAATCGACGATTTCAGTAATACAGAAATAACCTCCA
>KZ308163.1:1295363-1310876 GCA_000376725.2 Ladona fulva
ATTATATTTATATAAAGTTTCCCACGATGACATTAATCTGTATGCAATTTTTTATTTATCCATGTTGATATTTAATCTTTAAACCTATGCATCTGTAATATGTTTGAGCATGTGTGTGTATTTTTCTGCTACTCTTTCTTGCCGAATGATACATTTTCATTTGCCTCTAGTTATTCAACCGTGTCACGCTTATTGAAAGTGATATGGAAAGTGCTATTCATAGCATCATTATGCTCCTCTTACGCGGACGCTTTCCATACATAGCATTCTAACTCAGTCAGTAAAGCAAGGGCAAACTACTTCACTCCTAATGGGATTCGTCCGCTCTCTACAGCTTCTGTAACTTATGATGGGGGTTCAAATCCACCTCCGTAGTGAGAACTTTCAGTAAACTTTTATGCATATTACATATATATTTAATCTGTATCATATACATATTTGTGATCACTCATGTATCTTTAATATATTAACTTCACTCAGACGTATCTAAAATTTTCAAGGTGGAAAAAATATAAAAAACAGAAACCGCTTTTTTACAGTAGACTAGATCCTTTTTAATCTTAAAAACATTGCAAAATACCACACACCAACCAAAACAGAAAAGGCACGACTATGTTTGACGCACAAGCGTCTTCCTCTTGTACGTGAATTCATAACTTGTGGATGACGCTTATGCGTCGAAAGAACCTTTTTTGGTCTTGATTTTTGTGTGGAATTATGCAGTGTTTTTATATTAACTAGGATCTATTTTCCTGAGAAAAGTGATTCCTGTTTTTTATATTTCTTACCGACATGGAATACCACAAAGATACTCGTCAGTCAGTTGAATTCATCAAAAAATTCAAATTATATTTGTATTCATACAGAGGAGTAGTCATGTGGGCGTTTTTGGAGATTCGACCCCCTCCCACATGAGAACAAAGCCAACAATAAACGGAAGCATGCGGGAGGATAGCCTCTCACAATTATGCCATACAAACACCGCTGGAGATTCGCAGGGTATACATGTTAAAGTAAATCGGTTTATATTTCAATTTTATTTTGGGTGGAAGAATTCCTGCCTCTGGATTGTTGTGTTTACACAGTAGTTCTACCCCCTGGATAAATTCTGACTACGCCCTTGTATTCATACTTATTTATCCTAATATCCGCAAAACAGAGTAGCGTATTATTCCGCATACTTTCGCACGTAAATTTACCTATTCACTCTCCGGAGCCGTCCCCGACTCGAAGCGAATTACATAATATTTTACGAGAGAAATTTGCGCCATAAATTAGGCCGGGTGAAAGTCAGGTGATCGCCATACCAACGTCTCCCCCCTTCCAAGCTTCCAGTGGTAGATACTTTTTCATAGGGCGAAATAAATGGAAGAAGACGGCGTAAAAAACATCGCGATTTCGCAAACCTCTCCCGAAACGTCCCGAAATAAAAGCGAGGGAATCAGAATGCAAAATGAATGCCAAGGAATCGCTCTTCTTCCCCTTTGCCGTACTAGAATGACGCAATCACGCTCACCAAATCGACGCAGCCCGGGGAAAAAACCCTTCGGCGTTACCGTAATTGTTATCTTTCGGAGTCCTCCCTCCGAATTTTTCCCCTCATTTCCGCACAACGGGAGAGCTCCCCCTCGGAAAAGTGTACGTTAAATCTCCGAAATGTCACAATGAGATGGAGAAAAAGAGGAGCGCTGTACCAGACATGCTAAATCTCTGCTCCGTGAGACCGCCTCCTTCAGGCGTCGGGTAGGAGACAAGCTGGGGTGTAGGCCATTAATCGTCTCTCCGGGGCACACCTGATGCCTGTTGCGAGCGGGAAAAAGTAACACTGCGACACACACTATAGAGAATGGTGTCGCGGGATAGAGACAAAACGGGGGAGTATTTTTTCTGCGGCCAGTGGATGATCGAGTCGGAGCGGGGCTTTGCCGGTGTCGCCGAGTCCACGGTACAGACTTAGCCCCGCGTTGACTGGGATAATCCCTCGAAATTAACGTCGCGTCGGGTTTACTTTTATGAGTTTAAGCTGTCCATGAGTTGGGAAAGGATCGGAGGAATTGAGGCTTCCGAGGCGGAACGGCATTAAACTTTAACTAGCTGCGATGTGCGGCATACTCTTTGTTCTGCGAACGTAAACAGGCCTAACGAAACTGCAAAAACGAGAGACGCGACCGAAGCTGAATGTTTCTTACTTGAGCTCGTAAGTTTATAGAGCTTAGGAACCTTTCCCTCACAGAGAGGCTGCTTAAATGTATGGCGTATATGGATTGGGAAATGGAAACGAAACCGACACAATTGAAAAAATTATGTACACGTTATGAAATTATAAGAATAAGTATGGTTCTGAGACATACGGCCACGGTAGCGGTATGGTGTATTAGCACGTAAGCACTCCAACCCCAAGGTCTCGGGTTCGAATCCCGGCTATTCAAATTTTTCCTGTTAGGGAATGGTCGTATGTGCCCTTTGTTACTCGTTTTATATAATGGATGTAATGGGGTTTATCTTCCTGTGTCCAATACAGAATTTATTATTATTGTTACTTTTATTTGTTTTTTGTATTAAATGCAATCGTGAGGGCCTCGTCATAATTCGGCAATCAAACGAAAAAAGTCCCGCGCTTATGCTTGACTATTTCCATGATTTTATGATACATATTTTCGGCCCGCATTATTCTTAGTTTTTGTTTTTAGATTTTTTAAGTGCATAGTTCAGCAACAGAAATGTAATGAGTCCTCTGGTTCAGAATTGGAGGAAAAGATTGAACGCTATATCAAAAAAACAAAAATATACACATCTCACAAAAATATGTAATCAACGGTTTCTGTTCGATACCCTACCATCATGTGTGAATTACAAAGATTAACAACTCGTGGAAATGGAAGTAGTTGTTAACGATGAATAAGCACATAAGAACAAGATCTTCTGATTCATTTTAAAATACACCTGAATATAGCATAGCGTGCCGAAACAGACATTATAGTTTACATATTAGTAGTAGTAATATTAGAAGTGCTTCGACAGCTAAGGTCACTTCGCACGTGAACCCCCACCGGGAAGCAATCCCGGGACCGCTTTCACCGAAATCGAATGCATTACCGAGATAACTATCCAGAGGCCCTATTTCATATACTTTTAGCTGAATTATTACATACAATTTTTCATATATAAGGCAAAGAAACTATGCCCAGAGAAGTTTGCTTAAGGGAACGTAAGATCTATATTTATTTTATGATTACTTTACGCGATGAGCGAGTTTGAAGAATAAATCTAAACATGTGCTTGAAGAAGTGAAGAATAGACCACAGCGATAAACGGAGCTTCGACGGATAAGAAGAGGAACATGTGCAGAAAATATAAGAAAGACTAAATAATGAATACATTTTTGATGACGGAAATGTTCGTGAATGAAGGTAGGCGTTAAGGCAGGTGGATATTTTAAAACCAATGATTAAACCTGAAGAATTATGAAAGGGAGAGAGAATTTTTGTATATTGAATACAAGATTCGGGTCAGCTCGAAGGAAACTGCTAAAAAGGATTACATGCGAAGCATATGTTGCAGCACGATGACAGTAACTAATGACAGGGCGATAAATTGATGTGGACTCGAGGGTATGCTGTATGAAAAGGGTGTTCCCCATTCGTTTGGACACGTATACAGGATGGATGAAGTTTGAAAGACAAAAAAGGTTCATGATAAGAGTGTTAGAGACCCAAATAACCCCTGCACTTTATCGAGGGTGTTCGTAAAGTATTAGGGAGAGATATGAGAGCCAAGAGGACGTTTTTCATCGTAAAAAAATTCTAGGACCTTTAGCCTCTGGAACATTCAGGGGATAAAAATATGTAAATGGTTGTTCACAAGCACAAGCAAGAGACTGCTGTTTTTTATTGGATCATAAGATGAGAGCAAAAATGTGGTATTCTTTTTTAACCTGGTTGGAAAGGAAAAAGAGAAGCGAAAAAATATCGACATGAACGGGACTCGAACCCAGATCTGCCCCTTAACGCTTAAGGCATTATGACTGACTCAGCATAGCAGTTTAGTGGATAGAAAGCATGCCCAGAAAGTGAAATACCTGGGTTCGAGTCCCTTTCGAATGTGATAACAACATTGTAATATATTTTGTATTGTTGTAATAAAGTTTTATTTTCACCGAGAACCGAGATTGGACCGAGATGAAGGATTCATGATCATTTTGAAAAGCACGCTTCGTTATTTTAGATCAATGGATCTCCACCAGAGGTTAATTTACTCCTGAGTATTTGAGAGAGTTCTGAATAAGGGAGATGAAATATTTCAAGAATCCTGCTATGATAAAACAGGTGCAACTAAAAGTGAGCTATCATTTTTACGTAGATTTTTTTAAAATTTAGTCAGGTTCTTCGGATTACGGCAGTATATTTTTCGATCAAAATATCATTAGTAAGTATGTATCTTAAAAATATGTGAGTTTGAAGGTAATTCAAAGAATCAACCAAGAAACTGAATGAGTTATAGCAGAAAATGTAGCTTAAAAATAATTCATGACGGGGGGGAAATGCGTTTTGAATATTCAAGGTGATAGATAGAGTAATGAGAAGGAAGTAAGAAAATGGTCCATGGAGGATTAATCTGAAGCTAAAGGAGTATGTGAGATATCGAAGAGTAAATGGAAGGAAGTATCAGAGATTTAAAGTGAAAATACGTAGGCGGTTTGCGTCTTTTGTCTCAGAAGAACAAAAACTTTTTTATAAAAGGAATAAAGAATAACACTGATTTAAAACGCAGCCTTATGATACATTCCACTTAACATTTTAATTCGAAAGCCTAACTGAAAATATGAAAAATTCGGCAATGAAACGTTACCCAACATATTCTTCTTCTTCTTCTCTTCGGCGCTACAGCCCTATGTGAGCCTTGGCCTCCAAGAGGCCAAGGCTCAAGGCTCTCCACCCAACATATTAAACACTACAAAGCAAGTAGATTCTACTTCCATAGCGAAATTTCATAACTACGTAATTACTATTATTTTATATCAGTATTTTGTCGATATTTTTTATTCGAAATCCAAATATAACACAAATTCGTCAGCGGAATTTCAATTTTAGCGGCTTTATCTGAGATATTTTTATGCGGCCGTGTTTCAGACCTCAGTTAATTTTCTGCCTCCTTTCCTTTTGAATGTCGTTTCTATTTTTATATAAAAGTATTATTCACTGTAATGTTTGCGTGCAACCTCAGATACTGGAGAATTTCCATAAATTTTCCCAAAGAGAAAACAACACATCCTAGAACTAAATCAACTAACATGTAATAGCAAATCTACGAGTAATTTATGATTAATATTTATTGCCATCCTTTATACTTTACTCTTGTTATTGTGTGATTCATGGAAGTATATTACGTTTTATGTTTTATAGATCGATAAGGGAGGTTAATTTGAAAGGTCAACTCGACCTAACTCGGTAAGGAAAGGTTATAAAGCAGCAATTAATAATAGCACTTTATATATGCCTATAGCTAAGCGTAACAAGGTACCTCATGATAAAAGAATTTTAATAATATGCTGCAGTGCCCAATTTACCTTGAATGCAAGCAAATTATAACCCCCTTGCATAATAAAGTCAGACTTTACCCCAATAACATCACGTCCTGGCCTTAATTCTAAGGGTTTGTCGAAAAAAGCTCTCAACTTAATAGAAAATCTACTGACATAGAAATGATGAGTCTTTTAATTAAGGCAAATTTTTAGCACTACATAATGAACATTTTTCACTGCGCTATTAAACGAAACGGAGAAGCGTTCCGCAATGTCGAGCAACACTGATTAACAATTTCTAGATTAGTACCCTGATTTGCATTGTTAAAAACTATTGAATATCAGGGAAAATAAAGGAAGCTTGTATTTTGGTATGGAATTTAAATGTTTATTTTAAGTATTGTCTTCTAATCCGCATAGTTTTAGCAAGGTTTAATGAAAAATCTCTCCCAGTCTGTTGAAAATTAAGTTTTAATTTAATTGAATAATAACACAGCTGGTTACTTTTGAGTTCCGCGAAATTAAATCTCATTAATTTAAGCATATAAAATAATTTTCTGATAATTCTGCAAAGCCAAGCAAAATTAATTTCGACGTTCTCGGCCTGATTACATACGTGTATTTCATCAAATTATTTAACAGCGTAATTAACACATGTTTCTGCAATATAAACTCTCTCTTACAACTATTCTTCGTCACAATGAGCCACATTCTTCATCCGAAGTATGAGAAATCATTCCCTCCCTCTTCCCTCGAATTCCCTCGATTAATCTTTAATTTAATCGTGATGATATTATATGAAAATCTGATGAAAAGCCCCAAAGTTTCTTCAAGTGATCATTACATAAGTTCTCTCGATGTGCACACGTGTCTGAAAATTAGCTGATATCGGAATTATCATATGACATCATACCTTTGCATTGCCTAAAAGCAAGGGAGAGAATTCGATAAAATTTAAACTGTGGTGAGAAATTCCTTTCATTTCTCAGCAAATTAATCATGTGGTGAGGAATGTCAACATGTTATTCCCTTAGAAAGTATTGTCCTTCGGTACAGTCATCACCAAGATGGCTGGTTGGATGATCCTCCACCCTTCCTCTGTCAGCAACCAGAAAGCTTTTGAGACAGAATGACCACTGCTGAGCAAGATAAGGAGTGAGATGGGTTGCCCTTGCTGCTGTCACTGAGCCAAAACATTGTGAATATGAAACATCCGCGTTATTGCAGCTAAACGAATATTAGTCCAATGAATAACTATGTGTAGTTATTCATTGGACTACAGCAGCATTAGCAACCCCGTGAATAACATTTTTCGTAGAATTTAATGTAGAGCAAACAAAATGAACGACATGACTAAGAACCGTTCATACTTTACTAATCCCCAAACTTATCAAACAAAATAGAGGCATCAGTAAATCACAGATATATTTCCTCTATCATGTTACAGAATAATTAAAAGTATTCGCTTCACCGAAATCCAGTGGCGGAAAATCAGAAAAATAGTAATCACTAAAATAAATGTAAGCTGAATTTCTTTTGGAGGAAAGGAAAGTATTGTAAAAATACGAATAATGCAGAGTGGATTGCCGGTCACGGTGGTGGAGGGAGTATGCTTGCGCTCCAACCCCAAGGTCCCGGGTTCGAGTCCCAGTGATCTGGGGCATTGGGTAATGGGTAAATACTCTAGTAGTGGTGGTTTTAAAATTTGCTCGACATCTGAGTTAATTTAACACACGTGGGCTACCTCCCGGAATCGAAACCGGGACCACTTTCACCAAAGGCTAACGCGGTACCCACTAGGCTATCCGAGGGCCCCATGGCACATTCTACAACAGTACTAGTAATAAGAATCTCAACAAAAATAAAGTTAATAGTTTGAGGTTTTATTTATAGCTGATAAATACAGTTTTCTGTCACTTTAATCTGTGATGCGAAGTTATCCACACTTTTAAAAGCGATTCAGCTTAAAACATAAATAGAATTCGCTTTATACCTCCAAAACGTCTATATAACCTCCAGTATTTTAACTTATACGGCACTCTAAGAACTCTTTCAGTGGCAAGAATCATCCCACCTCCGATAACTGAGTATTAGTCGACGGAATGGGTGCACAGGCTAAGTATTTTTATGCACTTTCATTCCAGGTTTTGGAGCTTAATTCCTTTGTTTCAGCGTTGACCTTTCCTTAGTTCCCCTCTGATTTCTGTGTTCCATTTCCCCCTGAGAGTAGCTATTCAAATTAAGCACTAAAATGTTGCCGATATTCTCTGGGATGCATAACGTAAACAGAGGAACTCGGTTGCTCCGCACGGCTAGCTGCCTTCATTAGTGGAACTACAGTTTGGTAGCAATAATGGCGGTGCCCACACTTAAATGCTAACAAACGTTCTCTGTAAAGTTTATGGCTTTCTAGAGCTTCAAAATGGAAAGTGTAGAGCTCCGAGATTTGCGTTTTCCAAGTGATATTTGGTAAGGAGGGAATGTTTGTTACAAGTCTGAAGGGTACTAAAATTGTGAATACTTTCTTTCATGTTCAGATTGTGGGTTTACACTGGAGAGCCATGCTTAACTTAATCAAGTTAACTGGACATTGGCCACCAAAGCCCACATCCATGGTTTTGTATACTCTGTAAATTGTTTATTTTCCTAGATGGATGCACTTCCACTCTCTTCCATGCTCCTTTTTGCTACTTTCTAACATTCTGAGGGAAGATAAAGAAATGAAGGAGAAACATTATTACGTATGTCCGTCCGTCTGTCCGTCCCCCTATCTATCTCAGAAACAGCTTGACATAGAGATCTAAAACAAACCACATTGTGTTTCTACGATGCTGAAACCCAAAGGAAAACTATTCTCATCTCTGTAAAGGCCCGGGTTCGAGCCCAGGAGCCCATAATACGTTTCCATATTAAATGAACGTAAAGTACGTTTTCATGACTTGCAGAGGTTGTTTTTTTTACAAAATTAAAAAATTAGAAACAATTATCCTACGAAATTGTGACAAGTGTCACAATAAAGGAAAATGATCATAGAATTTTATTTTGGTCGTGAAACATTCATATAAATTCGAAATTTTGAGAATTTTGATCAAATACACGGAAAATTCGTATAATTTTAAGAAAATAAACAACCCATCCCTTTTACGTCCAAGATAATTGTTGAATATTGATTTCATGAATTATCCTATATAAGTACACGGGGATAACCAGTTCTTATATTTCTATATAAGGAATGTACGTAAAGTAGAATTTCGTGACTTAAAAGCAGTAGAATAAATATTATTAGTGTTATAAGAATTTTTAAACTAAATTAAGTTGCTTGACGGGGGCGCTTAATTACTAGTCGTGTAATAATCTCCATTAGTCCTACTAATTAGTCCCGAATTAGTTCCCTGCGGAAACCATAGGACTTTGTTCACTGCTAACATCGGATGATTCCAAACTTGTGTATAGCAGAATTCGAAGCCAATAGTACCTAGTATTGTTAAAAGTGCTTCGACAGCTTTGGTAATTTCTCACGTATACTCCCACTGGGAATCGAACCCGGGACCGCTTTTACCGAACGCGTCTCCACGCGTCCCGAAGTCGAACGTGTTGCCTACTTGGCCATCCGGAAGCCCTCGAAGCCAATATTTGGTTTACTGACTCATGAACTTATCTTCCAACTCGAAATTTGCAAACAAAATATGGGTTTACGTTACTTGAATTTTAAGAAAATAATAGGAAATGGACTGCTTGGATTTTTTATAAATAAAAAATTGAGTTGAGAAGACTGCTTCGATTTTTTCTCCACAATAAAGTTCTCGAGCAAAATTTTCCCTTGCTTTATTTTCTTCTCCTTTTCGAGTGCCTTTTCTGAATTGTATTCAAAGAACTGAAAATTTTCCGCTGGAACTACGTGATATTTCTCGGAAACACGGAGAATCAAAGTTCTGAAGGTTTTTATTCCAGTGCAATCACGTTACGAGTGACTCGTAAGTGACGTTCACATCTCTGAATGTGAGAATATTTATGCGCAGAAATTTACTATGTGAATTATTTTCAGTTTTTTTATCCCACTTTGGTTTAACACTCACAAATTATAGCTTATTCGAAGACCTTGTCAACATTCTTCAGTCTTTACTTTCGTATCTCTTTTGTGATCGAATAGAAAGATAATAACACTATCGCGACTTTATTGAGAATAAACGAGGTATAAATTTAGACCGTTCATTTTAAATCCGGATTTTTTTGGATCCTTGAATTACAGAATACTGTTTAGATATAGTTTCTCTATATTTAGATATGATTCTCTATATTTTCTATTATTTAGTATCTCTTTTCCTTTAATGTTCAAAGCAATTAGTACGACTACAATATATGGCCTTCAATATATAAATTAGTCAGTAATTTTAGTCAGTGAATTTCCTTTCAGTAAATGTTTTGAATCTGATACATTAGTATTCTTGTAGATATTTATAAGCAAACGTATATACCTTCAAAGTAGGAGGTCTCGATTACAGTGTCAAATACGAAATATCGTTGTCAAATTTTCAACTATCGATTCCACCTGTTCCAAATTCAGCAGTCGGATATTTAGGAAAATCCGAATTTTGATCACGTCATTTTATTCTACATCATTGTATCCTCAAGGACTTCTGGGGTTCGGATCAATATCTTTGGAGTACTTTTGCATTGAAATGTGTAAAAAAATTCCAGACGTTCCGAAGTTCCAATCGGATACAAGTAAACATGAAAAGTACATTTGGGAAGATTGAATTTGATGAAGAGAATGCATTTCATATAGCTAATCGAAATTTAAGGATATTGAAAATACTAAATCAACATTTTGATTCAAAGTAGGAGACTTTATTGCTCCTAATTCTATTTGGTATTAGTTTAAGGGTAAATTACAATGCAGAGTTAAATGATTATCATATTTTTCAAAACTTCTACTCCTTTTTCCACTCCTTTCAATTCCGTTTAGATAGAAATTTTGAATTAGTTATTTAATTTACCTTTATTATGTTTCACTTCTATTACATATATATTACATTTTAAATAATTATATACAGAAATAAAACAGTTTTATGAAATTCTATCAGATAACATTGACAAAGTAGGACCCAGTAATGAACTCATTAATTTCCCTTATTTTGTCTTCGCATTTAGTAATTTTATTGCTATATTGATACTGACCTGTTATTTAGTTAGATAGCATTTTTTCTTTTCACCTTCTGCAAATTATCTATTTTTAATTTCATGTGACGAAGGATTGGATGGAAGAAGAAACTTGATAGTCTTAATCTCGAACAAAGTCGCATTATTATTATTATGCAACTCATGATAGAGAGGTTTTCTGCCATCAAGGCTCACATGAGCACTATCAATTTGCGTTCCAAATCGTAATCGGACTTCTTCAAAGAAACATTTCATCCGTAGATACGGCTGACCCCATAGGGTTGCAAAATGAGGACCAATCGCTGAAATTGATGCGGAAAACTGGAAGTTGGAAAACGCGTTTCTCTTTGCCATCATTAAAAATCCAAGCATCCCCGCACACGAAGTCTTACTTCATTTTTTATATGACGTCAAATACGGCGAATTCTCCCCACACAATCAGGGAACGTCAAGTTTTGGTCCAGCAGGTTTCAACCTTGGGTTATGCGGGCATCCTTTCTCGATCATATCGCGCCGGAATGCGATGACTATCTGTGTTATTGGGTGATTTACGGGGCGCCGTTGATCACAAACGCGTTTGACTGGCTGCCGAACCGGTATTGGAGTAGGATTTGCTGCACTGCATCCGCCGGACGTGTGCATTCGTAATTCTCAGACGTAATTGGCAGAAAATGTCATTGAGCTATTTCTCAACGGCCGCACTAAAATTCCGGAACATCGGAAAGAAACGTTCGGTTATTTCAAAAGTGCAATGAGTAGGATAGATAGCCAACATTCACAAAGAGAGTTATGGTAATGATATTTCTAGCGTTGCCTTATAACTTTGCTAAAAGTGATACAACTTTAACAGAATTTTAGCTTTCGCTATAGATAAAATCAAATATTGAGTTGCGACTTTATTTGAAACAGAATATTTTTGTAGCTCTAAAAGACCTGTAATCCGTTTATGTACATTTCTTAGCATTTTTTATTTGTTAAACATTGTCTTTTGACAGGACTGACGAAGAAGATGATGATGATAAATGTTTATTTTGGCAAAATTTTATGGATGGGATCTATTTCTTCCAGGTAGCCCATTGTCTTTCAGGGTGCAGTTATTGCAATCATATAATTTTATCGCAATAACTGCATTCAATAATCAATATATTGAAAAATGGAGTATTTACCACTTAAAGTGAAATTTATCCACCCATTATAGCATTTGGACTCTGTGAGAAAAGCGAGAGCAACTTACTCCACTCCTCATCTTGCCTAGTAAGCCTCATTCCCCCTTCAGAGCTTCGGTAAATAATGACTTAGAGGTTAAAAGTTACGAAATAGCCTCCGTGCTGGTAACATTATATATAGAATAAAATCAACTCTATCTGGCCGTACTTCGTGGAAAGACATAATGAAATAAAGAAAAAGACATATATAGAATATTGAAATTCCTACCTTTCATTCATATCGAATCAACTATTTAGACGTAAATTTAAATGCGAATGGAATTTTATAATTTTGGAAGAGTGATTTATATTTTCATTACAATATAGTCACAAATTTCTTGTCAAGAGTAAATTTAACAGAGAGCTTTCGAAAGTCAATATAAAAAAATCACCTATTTTCATGATATGAAAGTTTTGAAGTCTTAGAAGGTAAAGACAATCATGATATGGGAATGTTAGGAAGTTAATTTCAACTGAAATAAAATGCTGTATATAATTTGTAATTTGTTAGAATTATCAACGAAATTTGCGCAATTCCTTCTGAAAACATTTTCCTCTTTTCTATAATGTCCACCTCTTTTGAGGTAGGCAATGCAGAAGCCGCTTGTGATTGCAATTAGATTCCACATTACCTCCCTACCTATAATTACTATAATCTTTATACCTTATAGAAGGACTGGATTTCCTGTTCCTTAATTATCAAATATCTTCATCACATATAATCATCCATTTTAGATCACTATCTCTGTGGTCTTTTCTCTTCGGATTTTGAATTTCTTTTTCTCAACTTTGTTTTTATCTTATTAATACTTTTTAAATAACTCGTAAACCTCTTCTTTCCTCGTGTCAGTGTATTTCTTGAACTGATAGACCTAAATAAATTAGACCATTCGCTGAAAAAGTTACAAAAGTTTATGCTGTGATGCGGATACTGTATGTGTTACCAGAAAACTCCAATGAGTCGATGACCACAAAAAAGTTCTATGCTAAGTTGGGATTAAAATACGTAAAAATATGTAGGTCACGTATTTATGTGTAGATGCGAGATATTCATTACTTTAAACGGTTTATTTTGAACCAACGGTACCACTACTTGAATCATACTCGATAACCTTACTTGTACTAATAATGGTTGTCTATCAAACAAATATAATCCAAGGAATAACAAGTGTGAAAAAATAGCGACATGACTGACATGACCTCTCAAACCCAGGTTTTCCACTTTCCGAGCAGGTATTCTAACAACTGAACTGCCATGCCGCGTCTGGTAGACGATTTCCCAGTTCAAGTCCTGGTGATGTTGTTACTTTTCACACTTGTTATTCATTGGGGTTCAACCGCATGGCTCTACCGTGCAGAGTTAATACACCTTTCCTCAAATTTAATCCAGACAAAGTGGTGGAATTGCAGCCGAATCATAAGAAATAAAAATTACAACAAACTACCGAAAGTAAAAATAACTGAAAATGGCCCAAAAATGTAACTATTTCGAGGTATCAGTTGCGTTTGAATATTTTCCTGTTATTTTACAACATCATATGGTGTTTTCCTCTTTCTGTGGTCGAATTTCAGGCAGAGATTAATACTTATTACCCTCAGTTTTCAAATCTTAATTCTTAATTTTCAGGCAAAGTTATTATATGTTATTTAACATGCTAAAATGTTACACTAAAACTATCCTAACTTAGTCGTTTGTGTTTGTGGCGTTATAATTGTTATTATAAATATTGTTTCTTTACCTTTCCGTCTACCTCATTGGTTTCTATACCTAATTGAAATACGTAGTAGATATCCCGCTAGGATACTAAATACATTTAACGAACGGAACAGTTTTTCTAGGCAAAATATTTTGACCGTTGATAATGAAGATGCGTGTAATTGAGAATCCGCTTGGGTTAGTACGTTAACCAATGCTAATATTTTGGTATAGAGAGTCCGTTAGTTGTATATCATTGACATGAGATGCGGATGCTTAAATGACTGCTGATGATAGAACTGAATTAAACATCGTAGCATGCGGCATATATAGAATAACAAACTTTGTCGCGCTCTTTAATTCACATTTTTCAGCTCTTAAATTATTCATGCGGTCCTTCATCATTATCATCCGGTGATCCTGGTGTGACACTCTAAACCTTATCCAATAATACGACCCCATAATGCAGTTTATCGTCATTATACCCCCGAAGCCCACTAAAGGCCCGTTTCCGAATGAAATAAATATGAGAAGGTCGTAGTAAATTGAACTTCTTCCGTTTGGACACGTTAAAACGCTATGAAACACCCGAATGTTAAAATCATGATGCGATCAGCAAGAGGTTGGATTACATTAATGCCATGCACAGGCATCGGGTAATCAATATTGACGCCGGCGCTCGGCCCGTCATATTTACAGTTGCATTATCATTATAGCGAATGGGAGGGACACTAAACGTGTTTTGGCAAATAATGTCGTTACGGTGAAAGGACAGAAATCAAAATGACGTGAACACTACGGAGCACGAATCGCTTTTCGCCACCCTTTGCTGACACACTGTTTACTTGATTATAATCTTCAATCCCCATCCGCGAAGCTTTTTCCGATCGAGATAAAAATAATTTTAATCGAACCGCAACTGAATCGCATTGTCGATACTATATGATGAGAGATAAAAAAACAGAAATGTCGATCAAAGAGATCCCCAAACGTTGGTTACCATCTACCGTTGTTTATCACTCAAAAGAGGATTTATTTCGAGTCCGAAACTTTAATTATGATAAATCGACACTCGTTTCGCTTTAATTGAATTCCGCGCCCAGTATTATGAGCAGGTTTTTGGCGGGATTATTTCACGGATTTGTTGGATTCGTCGCTTTGTTCGCTGGAAACAAGGAAAATGAAAGCGTTCCGTTACAAATTTACATAGAATTACGATATTCCCTTATTGGAATCAGCTATTTAGATAAGCCGAATCGAGTTGTGAAATGCGAGAGTTATGTTCTCTTGTGGTACGGTTGCGTGATTCGTTTCATTTCCCGTTTGTTAGTGTAAAGATGAAATTAAAGATACGCACAAGTTCGGGTTAATCACTGTGAAATTAAGAGAGGCTCAGAGTTATCACGATCACTTTTACCACACGCTTCATCGAGTTCCTGTTCGTACTGAGATGGAGTTAAGCTTTTTTTCTTCAAGTTTTAGTAAGAAAATCAATTTTTATGAACCTTAAGAATTCATTCGAGAATGAAAAATAATACTTTATGTGTTGAATAATCAAATAAGGCTTCACAACACATGCTTCATTTACATATCGTCAAAAGAAATTGATTGTAAAAATCTGAAACTTGCATCAAAAATCTACCTCCTCACCTTTGTTTCTGGAAATGAAATGAGAACGATAAATACTCCCCCAGTTAATAAGCTTACTTTCAAAATAAACTGAAAGAGAATGTATCGTTATCTTTTCAATTCACTCGTCTATTTCATATAAATTCATCGAAACTCACGTCCATTCAATAATCTAAATATAGACGACTTTTTTTTCATTATTTTAATTTAAATTGCAACAAATTACTGCTGCTTCTACGAGAATAACTTAACTAGCTAAACATTAGGGATATATATATATATATATATATATATATATATAC
>KZ308163.1:1310883-1321502 GCA_000376725.2 Ladona fulva
AATTGGGTATGAGTACGAAAAACATAGTAATAGCAATAAAAACATCACAAAATATTTATTATGAGAGTTAAAATTGCTCGCAGCTGTTATTGAAAATAACCTCCCTTATTCTTATGTGGTATTTTAAATCTCTATTCTCAGAGCATTTTTCAAATAAATGGACTATTTATTACCGTTCTTAATATTTGAAGACCTAATTATGTAATACTTAAATAAATTACATTTAAAACGTTAACGCTCTGACGCTTCATTTGATTAAAGCCTGTAGAGTGCTTTTCAATTAAGTCTCTCCTATTGAGTTATATACTCAATTAATTAGCTAAATAAATAAACATATATGAAGATAATGATATACTATGTAAAACATTGAGAGAGTTTTACCAAAAAGGATATATTTCTGAACATTTTTTGCTGATGTGACTTTTGGGTGTTGTTGCGTTACGATTTAATGATTTAATATTCAAAACTCAGAACGTTTTAGAGCCAATTCAGTATCAGGCAATCGTTTCGAAAGCCTTTTTTCTTCAAAAACATATATCTTAATGTTTCATGTGTTTCATGTGATAAACAGTATTTAGAAAATGTTATACCAAGCCTTACGTTTTCCTTTTGAGAAAAACTTTCAGAGAAAATCACGAAGGTTCCAAGATAATAACTAAAATCGATATTAACCTCTGATGACATATAGTAGTACGAGTTATCTAGTATGTTTACCATGCATGGCTTTCAAAAGACCATAGTGAATGGCTTATCCTTGTAAATCGTTCTTTATGAAGTTATTCTGTTATGTGAGAGCGAAAGAGGTGTTATGTTCGTGTTAGCTGTAGCAAAGGACGCCTACTCTGAATATGTAATGCAATTTCTCTCTACGTATTCAAACATTCCCAACTCTCCAAGCATCATCGGTGTAACAATTAATCAAGAAAAGTTCAACAAAATGCATTACTTGACCTCATTAACTTTTCGGATGCCGTTCCAACTGCTCGAACTACATAAATTTTCTAAAACTAGGTTTGGTACGAGAAATAATCTCTTTAGAACTTTCTCATCGCTTCCACCGAAATTACTTAACGCGAATCTTAGTTTTTGGCTCATTCCCCAATTGCAAACTTCAGCCTACATTATGCAATTTAAGTCGTTAAATTTAATTCAAAAATTTTAAACTGGTTTTTGGGTGTAAGCCGATAAAGTAAATAAAATCTGATTTTAGCATATGTTTCGTGGGTATATAATTCACTAATCTTCCTTGATAGCAATTCCTTATATTGCCTTATTTGTATTATTGAATCCAATTGACAAAAGAAAGGTTTTCGATGGCCTACTTATAAGATTCATAGTAGAATTTGTGAAATTGTTTTTAATTAAGCGCCAGATCTCGAGATAGAGGTAGAAAAGAGAATTTGGTATCGATATATCTTATTAACGCGCAATAAAAATAGTCTAAATTCGGTCTCTAGAAAATTATTTTTAGATAAAAAACCCATCCGATATAAATGGATTTCTGTAATGATAAAAGGTCAATATGAATGAATTATCGAAGCGCTTACTGGGATTTTATCGCCCGGCAGATTCCACAGACATAAATACGACGTAAAAAATAATGGGAGTATTTTCCTTTGAAAGGCCTCCCTTCGTCAGTTCTCCTTTCAAAAAATTAAACTTTAAGTATTATACTAAGGCTAATGTACTTCCAGATCAAAGATGGTGTTATATACTGAAAATGTATACCTTTTTACCGTGGTATGTACTTTTTGTTCAGTATGTCTTGCAACACATTGTCGAGGTATGTACACTACAATTAAATTTTTTAAGTAAGGTCTCATATTTATTCTTTTGGCGCTCAAGAGAATTCTGATCAGCGATAAATTTGCGATTTATCAATAGTATTGGTACTCATACTTATAGATAGTTTAAACACACTGCATTTTACGATTAAAGAGATTCGTAAGAGTTGCATCATTAGTTTTAATTTTTTAGTAACAGGAATTACAGTATTATTGGACCTAAGATTTACAGTCCGTTGGCTCAATTAAGGCATGCAAAATGAGAGCTGTTCAGTAACAAAGAATTAATAAAAATATAGAAAGCTACAGCATCAGGCTTAATTTTCAGCCTTAACAAACGCAAAATTGATAGTTTACATTTTTCGTGCCATTACCTATTTCAGTGTGTGCAGTTTTTATTCGAGAAAGTAACGATAACTAGCACCTCCAATTTTCATCGCAAAACTAGAAGGTTTTTGCTACCATGCACCTCTACTGTCTTGCATTTTGCAAATTCATTGGCATTCCGGATATTTTGGTTCCCATTTCTGAAAGGCAGCGCCCGTTCAATTATCAATAGAACCGAGCCCCAATTACTTGCCCTTCCTCACTGCCGGCGTCTGTTCTCTTAAGTTTCGCTCCCTTCAACGCTCTCTGTCCACTTTAGCTTCCATTTCCGGCTTCCTTCCTCAACCAAAGTCAAAGTCGTTCGGAACCCGCAGAATAGGTCTAAACATCACGTCTGGAGCCCATAACCTGGTTATTCAAGTGTGTAATCCCTAAATATTACTAACACCTCTCTCGCTGTTGCATGTATTTTATGAACAGAAATGCCCATGAAAATGTACCACACCACGCCATCGTCATCATACTGCTTCTCCTAAAAAGGTCAGTTCTGCTGGGTAACCATCTCTTATTTCCCTATGTCTTTCTTCAAATTAGTATTTGAAATCTTCGTATTGTGTTAATTTCGCTCGTGTTTTGTAATATTCAAACATTGTATCGCTAACATTCTTGATTTACTTCTTCTGTGTTGCTGTCCATATATGAAAAGTTAATATAATTACTTTTGGATTTTCATCTCCGTTGGCTAAATCGTTGCCCTCCTGAATTAGCAATTGATCAGAGCAAATCTTTGTATCTTCTTGAGAATAGCCAATACAAATCGATAAGATTTACATAGACACTCTGAAATATGATTTATAAAGCAAAAAAGATTATATTTTAGGCTAAACCAGGGGTAAATTCAAATATTTTAACGTCTAAGATGTACTTGAGAAAATGAAATGATTAGCTGAGTAAATTATGATAGATTGTTTCCGAATCTGTTTTTCACTCGGTGGCTTTAGCAGTGTTATGAAACAAAATTACTTAAGTTCAGGAGTTTGTTCCAGAAAGTGACATTGATCAACCAAAAAGATGTGAAGGCCGCAGGTTCCCCATCTCTGTGCTAAAGTACTCAATAAATGTGTATGTGATCAATTCTCGGAAGACGTAATAGATATTATAGGTCGTTTCTGCCAGATAGTCGAATCAGATGTAAAAAAAAATCAAGCAGTTATCTGCTAGAGCTGGCCGCTGTCTGCTTCCTTTGATTTATTATTTCGGCCGCTAGAAGGATTTAATTTTTCAGCGGGCAATTACTGATAGTAGCAATTTTGAAAAATATGCTTTAAAAGCAAAAACTAGCCGCAGGTATGGGTGCTTCTCACCGTCCATTTTATATCCCTTTAATTTTATTTATCATATAATTGTGCATTGATAGTTTTCATGCTAAGAACAAACTAAGTAAAGAAGATTATACCTCACCATTTGTCATAGCGTAAAGAGTGGCAGTTCTCTATGTGAAACTAAAGTCTAAAGTCCCCGGTATATCTGCAAATATACCGGGGACTTTTGAAATAAAGATAAGTTGGAAAAAATAGTTAATTAATGAAGCTTTTCCAGTTTTCGGAACAGGGCTAACGACATAAAGATGTATTTTAGCGTCAGTTATTCTGACTACCTTGAGAAATGAAATTCACGACCGATGGGACCGTGGACCTTTCCGTACGCTACGACCGCGAGCGCTCTTTCGGGAAAGGCGCGAACTATTCGAGGCAGTCATCAATTCAACATTACAGCCTCCTTGGGTGTATTTTGCGTCCGCAATTAAACTGGTCGCCGGCAATTTGTGCCTGCATCTAACGCGGTAAGAGACCTAGCTAATACAGCCCTCGATAGGGAATAGGATTCTTCATAAATGGATTTCGCTACCAAATGAATAGGAGCATGAATGGATGGCAGATTATCTAATCTCTCTCTGCTATGGCCACTTAAGTGACTTAGTTTCTGTCAACGGTGAATAGTTTATTGCTATTTAGGATGGTAAAGTTCTATTTGAATACAGCTCTGCGGCTACTGAAGATAATTTGTTCTTTAATCGCCTTCGTCGGGATAATTCGTTCCAGAATCATCTTCGTTAACCACATTACATTATTTATACCGTTACCATTGGGTGGCCGAACGTACTCTATTTACTGAATTAAATTTACATAACACTCCCGAAGTTCATTAAGTCACGTCCAAAATATATACCACTTCGGCGTTTTGGACATAATATCATTCCATAGTTCCCTAAGCTAGACATTCAGTGTTATCTTTACAAAAACGTCAACTAAGTGAGCAAAATGAAATCGCTATAAATCATATTATACTAGGTTCAGGTGACCACATAAGAGTAATAATCACAGGCAAATATTTTACCCAAATTCACTCTTAAAGGCATTAATAAACTTCCTCATATTGAAGGTCATAATACAGAACCGTTATTATTTCAAAGGACTGTAATCAACACCTCAAAATCTATGTATGATTTCCCAAGCCAAACATTACATATCTCGAATAAATAAATCTCTGAAAGTATATTTCTGAGCAAGTTTAACCAAACATTTGATATATACCTTCTCATAAGGATTCCCAATCTCTGTCAAGGAACACATTGGTTACATTCATCAATATATTGTAGCAATTGCTAACAAAACGCGCTGTACCTTTTCAAATTTAAAAACGCAACACTTATCTGCAAGTTACCATACACTGCATGCAAATTCTAGACGGGCCTAGCTGGTGCAAAGGAACGTCGTTCATATCGAAAATACTTATTCGGCCGATTTTCTTATGGTTCATATTGATGATATCTATCCTGCAACTCATAAGAATGGATTTCCATTTCCGCAAACGGTTTTCTGCATCATTCATTACAATTAATTATCTCGTTTATTTACTTGTAGTGAGAGTAGATAGTGCGTAAAACGCTGATTTTAATAAAAATTGGCAGTTAGATAGACTTCGAGAAAAGAATAGTGAGTTACTCCCGAAATTGGGTTGCATGATAGTTTACTCGGAGAACGGCCTTAAAGTATTGCAATTACGTCATAATTGTAAATGTAATGCACCAAATAAAGATTCAGTGTTAAACACTGGCATGAATGAGTTGCCGATGTTTCGGTGTAAAGCGCCTATCAGCCAGACACCAGGAATATCTGACCTATCTATCGTGCGTTCGAGCCCAGAAAACCCAAACGTCCCAGTTTTTCCTTTAAAAATCCATTGTGGCGATTTATAAAAACTTGATGAACTTCCTGGAAAGATACAGCACCCTTACTCAAGTTATAGTTAGAGAACGAGAAATAATGTTAACAGTCGGGATGACTCCCAAAAAGGTTTCTGGGTTCGATGCAAGACCGCTACGAATATCTCCCTTGTGTAGTTTTCCTTTAATATTTTCATTCCTTTCCCAGAAGGATACAGGCCTGTTTCTCGAGCAACACATTAAGGCCGTTTTCGGGGAAAACAGCCGCTCATTAAGACCTGTTTAGTAGGCAATCAGTTAATCTGGTCTTGAAGTCAATCCAATTACAAATCTTTATTAAAATCTGTGTTGCTGATGTGAACGATACCGAACGGTACTCCCCGGTAGAAAAGACTTTCTTCCGCTAAGGATAGGGGTCTAATTGTACTTGGGTTAACTGTACCTAGGTAATAACTTAACTCCTCTACAGGAGTCATCTGGGAGTCACCTGTACCTTCAGATAGGGAGTCACCTGCACCTAGGTACAGCCAACTCCCTACCGGATGGGAGTCAGTACTCCTATCAGGTAGACATCCTTCCCAAAACTTTTTTTACATTTTTAAAAGTTAAATCGATGAGTTTCATTTAGATAATAGCACCAATGAAAACTTAAATACTGAGCCGCACCTCTACTAACGAGGAAACATTAAAATCAATAAAATTCCGATAGATATTTCAATGTTGATAAAAAAGACCGAAAACAATTCATTTTTCTCTTAGATTACGTCAAAGTTATTTTAATGTCGTCTTTTTAATCTAAAACGCTCTTCTCTATTCAAAAAGTCACTCTTTCCAATTTACATAATAATTATAATTATTTATTTATATGTTTATTCACCTCATGTCAGCATCCAGAGCCGCGCCGTCCTATAGGTACAAGGGGTGCATCGCACCCGGGCGGCGGCATCTAAAGAGCGGCAACAGAAGCCTAGCCAACCATTACTATTATTATAACAACATTATTTGTTGTTTTTTGTGTGATACACACGACTTATCTAGGAAATATTATAATGTGAAATTAAATATTGGCGAACATTTAGAGGAAAGTATTACGGATAACTCAAGACGAGAAAGAATATTTGTGCAGTGGACTTAATAGAAGAATTGGAATTAATAAAAGATTTTCTGGTACCAATAATAAATCCTCGTCAGGATTTGGAATATATATTTACTAGAGATTTGATCGGAGATCGGATTCTTTTCTAATTTTCAAATAGCTTCGCGGGTTTTATTGACCCTTCCGGAGACTTGCTGTTAAGATAATCAAAAGTGATGTAAACCATTAATTCATAATAAAAAATTCACTATGTCGGGACACGGAATTTGCATAATCAATTGTCACTGATGTTTTGTGACCAGTTTAAGCTGAAAAATAAAGTCACAAAACATGGTTTTTCAAAATCTTACAAAATAATTTTTACCCACAAATCAAGATATCTATGGTTTTTGTACTTAATCCTAAGGGGCGGCAAATTATATTCGCACCTGGATGGCAGACAGGCTGGGCGCGGCTCTGTCAGCATCTTTCCGTAAGACATGCATTGAAGAATTTTCGAAAATTAAATTCACAAACTTTCCGATTAGATAGAAATAGGAAATTTAGAAATGTATTAGAGGTCTTCTGGAATATTACATATCATATTTTTAGCTAAAATATGCCTGGTTCAACTCCAGAAGATGGCTCAAAACACTTCCCTTGGTAATTAATATAGAGCTCATTTTGACCGATTGCAACCTTTCTTTCTTCTGCAGAATTAAATTAGAAATAAAAGTCGTTGGAAATGGAGAAAAGAAGCAAAAGAAGTAACTTATTAGCGCAACACGCTGAGTTGCCAGAGGGGAGTCATCTCTACCTCCTACACCGGCACCAAATACTCTCCTAGTGAGATATACACTCCGAAGAACATGCAAATTTATGCAGCTAGACTCGACAAACTTTTCCAACGCAATTCAAGCCTGCTAAATCTTTACAATCTCCCATTCTGTATTTTTCCACCAACATAACGAACGGCACTTTTTCTGCACGCCCCGTAAATCAGAAAGTGAAAGGCCGATGTCGGGAGGCCTAACGGGTACGCCAAAGACATATGCGGAGGGGCAATTAAGATCGCGATTCCGCCATCCCTCTGCCAACGAATTTACATAGCGCTCTGGATCTTCGGAAGGACGATTATTTATGCCATTGGGAAACAGCCCTCGTGGTGTCGGCAGTTCGAACTTTGGGCACCAAATCCCGGAAAAAGAATTAAGCGGACCGTGAATAACTGTCCTGAGGTGAGGCCGAAATGATCTGTGGCGTGGAGATAGACAGAAACCGACGAGTAAAATATTCCCCGTCAAAACGGAACGGGTTCGTGGGAGTCTCAACATAAACCCAATCGCGCTTAAGATATTCCGATAGCCCCCAGTCGAAGGGAAAAAGTACACTATAAAACGGTAACCACGGGCTTTGGAGAGGTTAGGGTACGAGGAACCCCGAGGAATTGGGCATTTACATGCAAATATTCCCGATTTGGATAGCTAAGACGCGTATATTTTACCCTTTGGTTCTGGGTCCCGACGACATCCTGTTTTTTCCTCTATAGTGCGTCCGGCGAGTCGCCCATTACCTCGGGAAGAGTACCCTATTTGCGTCGGCGCCGGTTCCCGATTTGTGAAACTAGAAGAGGTAATTATGGGAGCCGGAAATGGGTCACGGGAGAACGCCTTTGTTAGCCCGGAATTTATTCGAGGTGAATTTGCTTGCTGTTAGGAGAATTGGAAATTCGATAAGTAAACAGTTACGGACTGGCTCGCAGCTTAATTCTTTCGAGAAATAAAGAAATTTTCTCTGTTTAAATTGTTTATCGCGGAACGAATCTACGGTCGAAATGAATTCTTCGGCGCACGAAATAACTCATACATTTATCTGATTAAGTATACAGGACGGAGATTGCTTTCGTTAGGACTAATTAAAACGATAAAGTTTGCTGCGGTGATGAATATCCGAGCTACAAAAGGTAAACTCTATCGACTCTATCCTTAGCACCTTTTCCGCCCTCTTACAAATAGCAGTTTACTTTAATGAATTGCAGGGCAGTTTATAGTCCAGGGGTAAAAGAGAAACTAGAAAGAGGGAGGAACAATATGAGAGAAGTATTCATGCATTTAGTTTCCATAATCTCTCTATATAAAACTTTCTACCTTCGGACGGAGAGCTGTGGACGTTTAAGATTACGAAGGATGCCAATATTATAATATCTGCCAATGAAGAATGTTTATTAAAATATGATTTTGATAGTTTAATGAAATTAGATCAACGATATAGTACGACTATCTGCAATTATGCATTTTATGATACAATTCATCGGGTGGACTTCGCTTAAGGGTAGAAGACTTGATTACCGATGTAAGTTTTTCGAAAAGTTTGCCACTACAGATCTCATCCACGAGATAGCTGATATTGTTATTCCAGTTAGCAACGAGCTCCTAGAGAAAACTAAGATGCGATTTAGAGAAGTGATTGCCAGGACGGATAGTTAATTCTGGTCGTTTTTCCCTCTAGTATTAGAGAAGATAATAGAAGTTTGGCTGTGAGAAGATTATCGGTGTTTTTACTTCCACTGCCACGCACCTTTGGCTGTTTCCTGGGTTTAAATGTAAATTTAAATTATTTTTTTTCCATTTCACTGAAATCGCCCAATTTCGGTTCAGTTCCATTCGAACCGGTTTCAACCGGTATAAATCGCTCCTTATACGAAAGGTTTAAATTCATCTATATCGTTCGGAAGCGTGTAACTTTAACGCAACGGTTTTAAGAACGCAATTGAATTTACGAATTTAAGTAGAGGTTTCGTTGATTTTTTTACTAAAACTAGTTGTATTACCAAAAATAATAAAGAAATGCGGTCAGCTAATTAAATAAATACGAAAAGTTGACTTATTACTATACATAAAAAATATACATGATTAATGAGTACAACTGCTTCTGCGCATACTGGGAACGAAAACTTGGATGCAAATAAATAACAGATTTTGGGTTCAGTTTCGATCTCAAATTTTACAATATTTTCGATTCGGATTTTTCTTCTGGCCAAAATAACGTTTTTTAGTGGGTTTATTTTTTTTGGTCGGTGCCGGTTAATTGCCAAGACACATACTATATTTATAACTCCAAAATATAATTCATAGCCATCAATATCGCTTTATCATTATTATTATTATTATTATTATTATTATACTAGCTAGGTAGGTGAATGCCTATCTTCTCTTCCTACTAGTATATGAGCTTAGGTCCAAAAAACCATGACCTCGTTAGGTGAATTTTCGCTTCGCCCCTCACCCCAAGATCAAACCTCTAGGCCCGCATGTAAGGTCCGAACCCGGCGCCCCCGCCCCGCAAGCCCAACAAGGCAGCACGGCGCCGACCCTCACCGGCATCGACGTCGACGCGGAGATAGCCGCGCGACCACCCAAAACGCAATCTTCTTCGTGTTAGTGTGTGTTTTGTGTCACGAGCACACTAGAGGTGCATCACGTGGTAATAAAAGAGTTTTTAAATAAATAAATAAATAAATAATTAAATAATGCTATAAAGCGATCTAAAAAACAGTTAAGAAAGACCCTCTCAAAATAAAGTAGGAGGAGATCAAACTCCATGGAGGAGTGGGCAGTCCTCCTTCAGTTCCCCCGTTTCCGAGTTTATGAGGAAGTCGCCCACAGACCACACGCCGAGCATCCCCCCGCTGCGGCATGCCTCTGCGTGGTCCTTTTCTAGTTTCAATCGCTTTTTGAGGGCCCTGGCGAACGCTTCCCGGTAGGAGACGTCCCCCGTCCTCCCTCGGAAGAAGGCGTCGAGCTGCCTTCTTACCACTCCCTTCGCGAGCGACAGGAAGTAGTTCGCCAGTCTAGTTCCTGTGCCCAGTGGATGACGTATGCCTCCGAAAATTTCCGCGACTAGAATATCCCTCTTACCGGTGACCGTTTTTATGGCCCCGATTACCGATCCCCACAACGTCCTGGTCTTTGGGCACATGTACGCGAGGTGCCAGGCCGTGCCGACGACTCCGGGGCACCAGGGGCAGTCGTCGGACTCCCTCGCACCGATCCTCCTCAGGAAAGGACAGTCCGCCCACGCTCCGTGGGCGAGTCGCCACGCCGCGTCCGCGTCGTGGCCCAGCGTGGGGTGGTTGCGAAGGGTTCCCCACCCCACGGGCTCCCTCGGCTCCCGTCCCACGAGCGGCCAGCTCCCGCGGTGTCTCACG